>WOVY01002802.1:0-90866 GCA_013436015.1 Rhipicephalus annulatus | reverse complement strand
TCCGCATGCTTGCGACCGGAACGATATACGACACGGATGTGTATTCTTGCAATCGAAGAGCCCAACGCCCCAGGCGTCCGGACGGGTCTCTCAAGGTGGACAGCCAACATAGAGCGTGGTGGTCTGTGACCACGTCGAAAGGACGGCCGTAAAGGTACGGGCGAAACTTCGTCAACGCCCAGATTATGGCCAAACATCCTTCTCTGTCACGGGTATCAATTCAGCCTTCTTGAGAGCGCGACTTGCATAGGCGCTACGTATCAGCTTGGGTGCCTTTCCGTTGTGCCAAAACTGCACCAAGGACCGATGCCACTTGCATCGGTGTGAATTTCTGTGGCCGCAGCAGGGTCGAAGTGACGAAGAATAGGTGGTGAGGTCAGCAGGCGGCGCAGCTGGCGAAATGCGTCGTCACATGCAGGTGACCATGCAGATATGCCTTTGCTGTTGGAAAGCAGACTCGTGAGAGGTGCGATGATGGACGCGAATTGCGCACGAAGCGACGAAAGTATGAGCAGAGACCGACGAAACTTGTTAGGGCTTTCAGTGATGTGGGCAACGGAAGTCAGTGACAGCTCGAAGCTTATCGGGATCCGGAAAGAACACGTCTCTGGTGATGACATGTCCCAAGATGGTTAGTTTCGTGCTGCGAAGTGGCACTCTTGGAGTTGAGTTGTAGGCCTGCAGAAGTTAGACACGTCAGAATCTCGTGGAGGCGAGCAAGATGGGTGGGAAAATCAGATGAAAAGACTACGATGTCGTCCAGGTACCATAAGCAGGTTTTCCACTTGTGGGCACGCAAAATGGTGTCGATCATGCGCTCAAATGTGGCGGCGCGTTGCAGAGCCCAAATGGCATGACTTTGAACTCATATAGGCCATCCGGCGTTACAAAGGCTGTTTTAGGGCGATCACATTCAGCCATTGGCACCTGCCAATACCCACAACGCAGATCCAAAGATGTAAAGTACTCGGCGCCTTGTAAACAGTCAAGAGCATCGTCTATTCGTGGCAGCGGGTAGACATCTTTTTTCGTAATATTGTTTAAGCGGCGATAGTCACAACCAAAATCGTACGGTGCCATCTTTTTTCTTGACCAGAACCACAGGTGATGACCAAGCGCTTTGAGAAGATGTATGGGGACACACGTTTAAGCATGTCATCTACTTGCTCTGTAATGACGTGGCGCTCTTCGGCGGAAACGCGGTAAGGACGCTGTCGCAGAGGCGAATGTGAGCCGGTGTCAATAGTATGAGCGATAGTGGTGGTGCGGCCCAAAGCAGGTTCTTGAAAGTCGAAAAAAAGAACGAAACTTGTTAAGGAGAGCAACAAGTTGGCGGCGATGCGAGAGGGGAAGGTCTGCGTCAATAGCATTGTCGAAGGCTGACGAACTTGATGGCTCAGACGCATGAGTGATTGCAGCAATGTGACATGGCGTTTCGTCGGAGAATATATCATCGATATGGTTGACAGGTTGCACATATCCTAACGTTTCACCACGAAGTAAGCCCAATGGGGTAGTTGCAGTGGTTGGTGACCAGCATTACGGTTAAACCAGACGCAATTGTAAGAACAAGCAAATGGGAGAACGATGCCCTTGCGTTCAGTAAAAACCGGAGATGGCGTAAACACCACCGTGCCGTCAGGTTGCGCCAGACATGAAAGGCTAATAGGGACCGAAGCTTCAGGAGGCAAGGTTGATGTCGTCATCAGCGATGACTTTGCAGAGCAGAAGGAGAGCGGTCGGGTGGTGGAAAGTCACATGTTGCCCAAGGGAAAACTTCGGCACGGGAACAATCGATGATAGCTTCATGACGTGATAAGAAATCCCAAACCCAGGATAAGGTCATGAGAGCAAGATGGTAGAACAAAAAACTGTACGACGTAACAAAACGTCTCGGATGACGACCAGCGCCCGTACACACAGCCGAGGGATGAATGCGTTGCGCGCTAGCCGTGGACAGCACCAAGCCACTGAGAGATGTGGTCACTTTCTGCAGTTTTCCTACAAAAGTTTGCGTTCATCACAGAAACGGCGGCCCGGTATCAATTAACGCTAATGTGGCGACTCCCTCAACATCGACATCAACAACATTTTGCGGCGAAAATGGAGGCCTTGGATTGCGCACAAGTTGCAGTTCTTGCCTCCGGAGCTGCACTGATTAGTTCCCTCCTCAAGAGGTGGTCGACGACGCATAGGTGATGGTGATCGCGACGATGGTGATGGGAAACGAGCAGTCGATGGGTGGCGATCCGAGTCGGAGTGCCTCTGTTCATATGCAGACGTGGTGGTCTGCTGCGGTGCGTAGAGGAGCCTCCGAAGTATGCGTGCGCAGGCGTGGGACGGCGGCGGCAGAAAGCCTGCAATGTGGCCAGCGATGCCACACGCGAAGCAGATGGGACGATTGTCTCGGGTGCGCCACTCATTAGATGGGACGGAAAAGCGAGGTGGGGGCCTGTAGACTGAAGGCGAGGCCGGAGGAGGTGGAGCCGATAAGGCGACTGGATGCTGTGGGGGCCGCGCGACCACAGCTGCGTAGCTGAGAGGTGAAGGCGGCGCAGTTGGTGCGTAGCCAGCAGTTGTGAGATCAGATGGCACCGAAGTGCACGGGTAAGAAGCCGGAACTGTAGGGAGTGCATTGCAAATTTCAGTGCGTATGGCCTGCTGCATATTCGAAGGGAGGCTTGTCGTGGGCGCGTCACTATGCGGCAGCAGGGAAAGCTGTCGGGCGACTTCCTCCCTGATGAAGTCTTTAATCTGGTTCGACAGAGTTCCTTGGTGAACGTTGCCATTGGCGAGTGCGACGGCCGAGATCGAGTCTGGTGATGGGACACTCTGTCGGGCGATGGAACGCTGACGACGCAATTCATCGAAGCTCTGGCACAGGCTTACGAGGACTGCCACCGTGGTCGGGCTCTTCGCCAGCAACATCTGGAATGTGCCATCCCTCGTGCCTTTGAGAATATGTCGAATTTTCTCTTCTTCAGGCATGGATGCGTTAACACGCCTGCAGAGGTCGAGCACATCCTCAATATAGCTAGTAAAGGTCTCACCAGGTTGCTGGGCTCGGTGGCGCAGGACGCTGGTCAGCGCGGAGCTTGCGGACCTCTGGTCGGCCGAACGCTTCGGTCACGAGGGTCTTGAAGGTGGACCAGCTGGCGATGGCGGTTTCGCGGTTGGTGAACCATAGCTTGGCGACGTCAGCCAAGTAAAAGATGACATAGGCAAGCTTAGAGTCGTCCCATTTGTTGCTGGCACTCACGCGTTCGTACAAGGAGAGCCAGTCTTCGACGTCTTGCTCACCACTGCCGCTGAAGATTGGTGGGTCCCGCTGACGGGTAGCACCGGGGCATGTCGACGGGGCAGCCGATGGTGCTGGCTGTGCTGGGATGGGCTGGTTGGCGACTGCGTCAGTCATGTTGTACGGTAGTCTTTCGGCCAACTTGCGAGAGCGGAGCTCCAGGTCTGCTTAGGGATCTCAGCAGCCTCCACCAAATGCGATGATGTTTATTATAACAGAGGAGTCGCAACGAGGTCGCGACGGAAAATGGGCGAACAGCAAGTCTGGCAAAGGCGGCACAGGTTCTCGCGCAATCAGAGCACGGGCTTTTCGTTGTCTTCCAAAGGCGCATACGCGTTGGTGCGTATGCTCCACTACACACCGAATTCTCGCAGACGCTGCTCACATGTCCAAGTTTCATGCATTTACGGCACTGGAGAGGCTTGGAATGAAAGGCCGCACAGCGTGTCTGAAGTACCCCACCTTCACATGAGAGGGGAGTGATGTGCTCTTAAATCCCCGCAGGGGCGCCTGCGCAAGTAGGCGTTTGGTGTGTAGCGACACCACGGACCCGAGCTAACGGGGGAGTTTCGACTCCCTCCCACGCCTAGCCGTGCGTGGCTTTGCCGTGTCCGGGGAAAAGGGGATCCTGGGGGTTGAGCCGACGCTGGGTGATTGGACCTTTAAGGCCCCCGGCAGAGGCAACACACCCCTTTGGCCCCGGCTTCACGTAGACGGCACCCCTGGGCTGACCCACCCAGGGGAAATCGGCAGTCGCCTTTTCCTATCTCTCTCTCCCTACATCTTCGTCTTTATCTCTTACTATTTATCTGTCCTGTCTTCTACTCTCTTCTGTTTACTTCCAAATTTCCTGGCGGCAAGGGTTAACCTTGTGTAGTTACCCAACCTTGGGTAGTTATATCTGGTTATAGCGGCGATGTATGACTGGCGCCTTCAAGTGTTCTACCTTGTAGCGTCCCCCTGTTGGGCTCGGTGGTGGGTGGTCACCATCGCCGCCGAACATGAAATGCACCACATGGCAAAATCTTTCCCCCCTTACAATGATCGGTCCCTGAAAAGGAACCGCACCGATGAAAGCTCCAAACGAACCGGAAGCAATTGTGACCACTTCCCACGCTATTTAGTCATACACTCTCTGGCAGATAACGTCTCAGTTGCAGGACTGTCGGTTTTCCTGATAGCTAAAACCCTTGCTAACCTAATAGGCAAAAAGTACGACGCAAAGAACTGTCATCCGGTGATCTTCTTGTTGAAGTAAGCCAGAAACAGCATGCAGACACTCTCCTTAAACAGAAGCAGTTCGCCCACCTGAACGTGTCTATCACCCCCCATCGCAGCCTTAACACTGTTCAAGGCGTCATTTCACAACGTGATCTGATGCGAGAAACTGAAGCTGACCTTCTTGAAGGCTTTCGAGAGCAAGGCGTAGTAGCCATTCGTCGGATAACCATCAGGCGAAACAATGAAGAAGTGGTGACGCCTCATATAGTACTAACATTCAACCGTTCCACCCTGCCAGAATCCGTGAAAGCTGCGTTCCTTCACTGCAAAGTCCGCCCCTACATACCCAACCCTAGAAGGTGCTACAAATGCCAGAAATATGGACATGGGTCGAATACCTGTCGCGGAAAACAAACATGTGCAAAATGTGGTGATCATGAGCACCCAACAGAGAGCTGTACTTCCACGCAAACAGAGTGCCCTAACTGTCACGGGCCGCACGCAGCGTACTCGCGGACATGTGAAATTTTCAAAAAGGAAAAGGAAATTATCCAGACAAAAGTAATGGAAAACATCACATTCTCTGAAGCCCGGAAGAAGGTGTCGCTCTTCTCCGGAAGGACGTACGCTGACGCAGCGCGCCGGGGGGCCGGGCGGCGTCTAGTGACGGTGGGCACGCAATACAGCTTTGCTGATGCGTGCACATCTTTGCCCCCCACCAAGCAGCCACAGGCTGCGCCAACCTCTCACGTCCCGGAGGTCGAACTTCATCAGACCCCAGGGACCACAAAGACAACTGAGACACCTGTCTCTTCTGACAAACCTCCATTAGCTTCTTCCGGTCTACCGGAGGCAATGGAAGTGACACCAGGATCCTCAGCGTCTAAGATGCTGACGGAATCCCCCCAAAAGAGGCGGGGCTCCATAGATCGCCTCAGAGGGAAAAGACACCCGCCAGTGAAGCCTCCTAATAGAGGCAGCGAAGTATGAATAAGTCACGCTCTTTTCCTCATTCATAAAAATGGCTGCCGAAAATATCATCCAATGGAACTGCCGAGGCTTACTTAAGAACTTAGACGACATCTATGAAATATTTGCACAACACCAACCAAACATACTTTGCTTACAGGAAACACACCTAAAACCTACACACACTAGCTTTTTGAAAAGATATGTGGTATACCGAAAGGACAGACAGGGCACTACACATTCATCTGGTGGTGTCGCTATCGTGGTGCAAAAAGCAGTTCCGTCTCAAAGCCTCACTCTGGTTACCGGCTTAGAAGCAGTGGCAATACGAACCCTAATTTTTGGACGAGTAACAACAGTGTGTTCACTATACATCCCTCCAGACTACCAACTTTCTACTAAAGAATTTGAAGCACTCATCGATCAGCTTCCGCATCCATTTCTGTTGGTCGGAGATCTTAACGCGCACCACCCTTTATGGGGATGTAGAAGAACAGATTCTCGAGGCTCCTTAATTGAAAACTTTCTGTTGTCCTCCGGCTCCTGTATATTTAACAAAAAAGAGCCAACATATTTTAATGCAGCGCACAATTCATACACAGCAATAGATCTTGCTATCGGATCTCCTTCACTCTTGGCAACCACTGAGTGGGCTGTAATTCATAACCTCTATGGAAGTGATCATTTTCCTGTTTGTGTAAAATACAAAGAAAATACGAGTACAATGACTGTGAATGTAACCAGGTTTCGAGAACAGGGTGCGAACTGGACGAAATTCCGAAAACTCTCAAAACTATCGCGCTCATCAATTGAAACCCTAGGCATCGATGAATCTGAAGCGTTGGTCACACTGCACATTATACAGGCCGCAGAGCAATCTATCCCACATACATGTAACAATACACGGAACAAAAGACGACCTTGGTGGAACTCTGAGTGCAAAAATGCTCGTGACAATCAAAACAAAGCATGGTCGAAATTCCGCAGGTATCCTACAGTCGAAAACTTGGTGAATTTTAAGCGTGCGAAAGCAAACGGTAGACGTGTCCGACGAGAATCTAAACGACAGAGCTGGCAATCCTTCCTCTCATCGGTGAACTCTTACACTGACACGCATAAGGTGTATAACAGAGTAAGAGCACTCCAAGGGTACAGCACTCATCCGTTGCCCCTTGTTAGTGTTGCTGGTGATACACTGGAACACCAGGCAGATGCCTTAGGCCAACATTTCGAGTATATTTTCAGCTCTTCACATTATACAGACTCCTTTAGGCGATACAAACTTGCCGAGGAACGTAAACCTATTCGTGATGACAGGCCATCGGCAGGAGGGTACAATGCCCCCTTTACTATAGGTGAACTAAAGGCAGCACTGGCAAAGTGCGGCAGCTCAGCAGCGGGCTCGGACAGGATTACTTACGGCATGCTGAAACACCTACACGAAGAAACGCTTGACGTCATCCTCATTCTTTTCAACAATGTATGGTCCTCTGGGCGTCTGCCCATGACCTGGAAAAAGGCAGTTATCATACCCATTCTTAAACAAGGAAAAGAAGCCACACTTGCTGCTAGTTACAGGCCAATAGCGCTGACCAGCTGTTTGGGCAAGGTGTTCGAAAAAATGGTGAATCGCCGCCTTATGTATTACCTTGAATACAATGGCCTCCTTGATCGTCATCAAGCTGGATTCAGGTCTGGCCGGTCGACAACTGACCAACTGGTAGCATTTGAATCCTATGTTAGAGATGCCTTCATTCATAAACAACACTGCCTATCTGTATTTTTTGACTTGGAAAAGGCTTACGACACGACATGGCGTTATGGCATTCTCCGTGACCTGCGATCTTTTGGAGTGTCAGGAAATATGCTGAATACTATTGAAAGCTACCTTTCTGACCGTACATTTGTGGTTCGTGTTGGTAATGCCTTATCGAAGTGGTTTACGCAAGAGAATGGCGTACCGCAGGGCGGTGTTCTTAGCTGCACACTATTCATCGTAAAAATGAACTCCATAAACACCATACTGCCTAAAACAATCTCCTACTCTGTATATGTGGATGACATTCAGATCAGCTTCAAATCATGCAACATAGCCACGTGTGAACGTCAGATTCAGTTGGCAGTAAACAAGCTGTCAAGCTGGGCAGACAAAAATGGGTTTAAGTTTAACTGTGACAAGACTGTTTGCGTACTCTTCTCAAAACTACGTGGCATAAGGCCACCCCCCAACATTTCAATTAATGGACAAACCATAACTACCAAAAAAGATCACAAATTTCTAGGTGTTGTGGTTGATGAAAAGCTCAGCTTTGTTACACATATCAAACAGCTACGACTTAAGTGCCTGAAAGCCTTAAACCTGCTCAAGATTCTCTCGCATCAGTCATGGGGCACAGACCGTGACTGTCTACTCAACCTTCTCAACAGTGTTGTGCTATCGCGCATCGATTACGGCTCGGTAGTTTACGAGTCAGCTTCAAGATCTGCATTGAAGATGCTTGACCCAGTGCACCACCTTGGGCTCCGGCTGGCCAGCGGTGCTTTCCGAACCAGCCCGACAGCCAGCCTGTATGTTGAGACAGACCGGTGGTCACTAGAACGGCGACGTCAGTTTACAAGTGTCACGTATGCCACCAAGGTGCTTTCCCATGTCGACCACCCAGCTCGCGCGCTATTGCAGGATACATCGAACGCCCTCCTGTTTTCGAGGCGACCATCAGCTACGCCACCGTATTCCCTCAGAGTGGCCTCACACCTTGGAAATATGCACATACCGGTCTCCAATCTTCAACTAACCTCTCACAAGGACACTGTTGTGCCATGGGAAATGCAGGCTATCGATTGTGATTTGTCATTCCTAGAGGTAGGAAAAAATGGCCACCCAGTAGCAATCGATCAACACTTCAAGTACCTGCAGGCCAAATACAGGTGTGCTGAATATTATACTGATGCCTCCAAGTCCTCCGCAGTCGCATGTGCGGCACACGGTCCCGCTTTCTCTGAATCTAGAACAATGAACGAACATACCAGTATATTTACTGCAGAATGCTATGGCATACTTTTAGCTGTAACGCACATTTTAAAGGAGAAAGAGCCAGCCTCAATCATATACACAGATTCTCTCAGTGCTGTGACTGCGCTGTCCTCCACTAAGATACTCAAAAACCCAGTTACTAATACACTTCGAAAATGCATCATGTCAGCCCGCAAATCTAAGCTCAAAATCACGCTATGCTGGATTCCGGGACACTGCAACATTGCTGGCAATGAGATAGCGGACAAACTTGCGAAGTCAGCAGCACTCCGCCCATCAGTTGACGTAGACACCATCCCGTATGAGGACCTGAGGCCACTCATCATATCCCGAATGCGTAGACAATGGCAAGAAGAATGGAACGCAGCAAACGCAAACAAACTGCACTTAGTAAAGCCAAGAATAGGAAGATATCTGACTGAAAAACGTAACAGGCACCAAGAGGTTGCACTGTGCAGACTCAGGATCGGTCATACACATGCAACACACTCGCACCTTTTAAAGAACTCTCCAGCACCACATTGTGCAAAATGTGGTGATGAGCTGTCTGTCGTTCACGTTCTAATTACCTGTCCGTACCTCGAACCAGAAAGACTGTGTCACTTTTCAAAGCTGTACAAATGTCACATTCCGCCTCATCCACAATTTTTTCTTGGAGACGATCCCTTGTTTCCCCCAAAAGTAGTCTTGAAGTTTTTAGCTAGTGTAGGCTTCCTACATTCCATAACATATTCTCACTAATCTCAGCCTCCTCTCAATCCTGAGGGAACCGCTGAGACTTTTTTATCAAATGTCATGCAGCACGCACTCCTTGTCTTGACAAGGACTGTTGACGACACGGCATGACTTTGTAAAACCCATAAGCGTAGCCCGTTTTAAACCCATCACACATAGTCACTACACCTAAGTTTAAGTTCTATACACTACTCTTTTACTCTTGCCACCCTGAGTAGACTTTTTATAATCAAATCGACCAAAAACCGTGTGTTTGGCGCTCTTTGGCCTGAGTTGCCCTTGCGCCACTAAAATCTACCATCAAATCAAATCGATGTGCTCTTAAATGCAATCTTCACACAGCGAGACTTGCCTAGTCGGGTGACATCAACAATTGGAGTATCAGTTGTTGATGTGACAAGAAATTGTAAGTCATTATTGGAAATAGCCACATCTATGTCGTAGATCATGCCGTTTACTACATCACATCCCAACGAAACATGAGAGCGCACCTGGTTGCCGTCCAAGTCAGTTACACTGCGCAGAACGCCCAACGCACTTGCGTGCAAAACTTCAACAGCCAGTATATTCTTTCTGGCGTTCACTCTTATGCCCGTGATCTCATTTGGCACGAGCCTTTCCAGAGACCTCGACACAGACTGTCTGTTAAGGCGTTTCATGCTGACGGTAGGAAGTGCAGGCAGAAACAGGATGGTATAAGTGTTCGATTTTGGCGCTTTACTTACAGTTTGAATAGTTGAGGATGAGGATGTCCTTATGTTCCTACTCTTCGCTCTGCGGCTCAGCACAGGTTGGAAACCGTCATCTGAAAAGTCCCCACTGCTGAGATAGTAAGCATGAGTATCTTCACTGTCGCTGTCACTCGCTTGTCCCATCCGCTTCCTGGAGGCGGCCGCCGCTGACGCCGCTGGTGCCGGCAGGCGCCCGGGGTGGTCTACATCCATCCCTCCAAGGGAGCAGCGAAAACCGATCAACAGACTTAAATTACCACTGAAATACGCCGGAGTTAGCAGAAGTAGCTCCTATTCAAAACACACTTCTTCATCTTCTTCACAGCTGCTGAGGTTCGTGTGCATATTTAGAGCTACTCTGGTTATGGTGCAAGGTCCACGCTTTGCTGGGGCACGATGTGCTGGTGCCGGCTGCGGAGCTTATCCTCGGGACAAGAAAATCACCGAAGCACGCCTGGTCCCGCACTATAGAGCAGCACGAGACATTTCAGGTCTGCGCGTATCAGGTCTCCCCGCGATTTTTTTTTTAGAGCTATCTGCGAAAATACCAACAAATATGCTTGGTTGCATATTTTGTAACACTAACCTATGCGGTGGGAGGTGACGCTGAATGAACTAATAAAGTTATTGAACACCTTATGTATACGGGCATTGTTCACATCACAGGTATGCATCTGTACTCGAACCACATGCAGGCTCTTCTCGTGAAAACACAAAACAAGACATAACAAAAATGTATGTGGAAAGTATACGAGTGCATCTGTGTCCCATGAAAAACTGCAAAATGTTTCACGGCAAGGCATGATGACTGAAGCAGTACCTTGGTTGAGATTTCTATTGTCTATGTTAATAGGAACATTTTGAACAACATGAATTATTTTTCGTGCTATTTTTTGGTCATTTATCTTCGAAATTCATGTTTCGATTTTTATTTTATATTTCAATGTTTATGCATATACAGTAGAACCCCGCTGTTGCGTTCCCGTGTGCTGCGTTTTCCTTGCTGTTACGTCGTTTTCGGCCTGTCCCCGGCACAGCTTCCATACGATCCAATGCATTGGGAACCCCGCTGCTGCGTCGCAACTGTGGAACCGTTCCCCGCAACATACGTTGCGAAGTGCCACGACGCGCAGGCCCGAGCGGCCATGTTGTCTTTCATGTAGCTTGGCTTGGCGTCTTGACGATGGGATTGGCCGCCCAAAGTGCCGGGGGCAACACCTATGACGTACTTTAGGTTCATGCCAGCGAAAGCATGACCTTTGAGATCCGTATTTGCACTTTAAAAAAGATTGTGTCTATGACGCGTTGGGGCCCCGAAATTGGTTTTGGCATCTGTAAAAGTAAGGTCTCCGAGACCTGTTTTTGTTTTCTTGGGATGTCACGCTGGCTTAAGTTATCGCATTGGGTCGCGCAGGCGGCCCGATTCAAAGGGTATAGCCCGATCGCCATCGCCATCGCCCATGTGTGCCCGTGCTGCTCGTGCTACCCATGCTTGTCACGGTCTTCTCGCATTGCTTTTGTTTCGTGTCGGTCGTTGCGCAGGTTATACGAGCGTGCAGCATAGTGCCTTTACACTTCCAACACTCCAAATAATCTTCAAACAAGATGACATCAAGAAAGCGGAAATCACTTTCGCTGCAAGAGAAGTTGAACATTCTTTGCGATGTGAAAGAGAACCCGACGCAAAAGGAGGTGTGCATAGCGAAGGAGTTAGGACTGACGCCTTCCACCTTGAACTCCATTGTTGCAAAACGGATCGAAATTGAAGAAAATGCCCGAACCTTCAACCTCAAGTGCAAGCAAGCCCGGAGTTCGAAACACGTGCAGCTTGACAAGGCCGTTTTCGAATGGTTTAAACGAGCCATGCATTATTTGCAATGCAAGATGCCATGCATTATTTAGCATCAGCGTGGAGCGCCGTCACTGCTGCTACAGTTTAACACTGCTTCAACAAGTGTTTCGGTGTGCGCACAGATGACACAACAGAAGCTGTTGGAGACGGTGCGTTCACAGACTGCGACGAACTGAACACTGCCATGGAGACTGTTGGTGCCAGTGGTATCGCGTACAGTGACTACGCTTCTGTTGACGACGCCGTTATTATCTCCGCGATGTTATCCGTCGACGACATCGTGGTTGCGTGCACCGAACCGTGCGCCAGTGACGAGGAAGTCGAGAAGGAGGTGGAGCAGATACCGGAGCCAACGTCCTCATCGGCCGTAGCGGCACTGAGTTTATTGGAAAGATATGTGCGCACCAGTGACGATGGCGAGAGCCACATGGCACTACAGGTGCTTGAAAAATGCCTTGCGCTCGTCGGGCGTGAGAAGATGCGCCAGGCAACACTGCATGATTTTTTCAAGCGAAAGAATTAAAATAAAACTATGTGCAGTTCACCACTACTCCTTATTTCTCATTTTTTCGCGTTTCTCGGCTCTTGCGTTTCCCGGCTCCTAAGTTTTTTTTTTTTACGGTCCCGTGAAAAACGTATCAGTGGGGTTCTACTGTATTTTGTTTTTTATTGCTGTGTTTACTTGTCAAGCAAAATTGCACACTTTTCACATTTTTATACATTTCGAAGTAGTTCGGTCGTGCTACAACTTATAATTTTCTGGAAAGAACATTTTATTATGCATAATTTGGTAAGCTGCAATCTGTGCTTGAGTACTTTGCTAACTGGCAAAATGACAAATAGCCATTTTCTCACGTTAGTGAAAGAGGTAATACTCTCCCAGAAAAATTCTACTCGGCAGATACCTTCATCACTGCGAGAAACAGCAGTTGTATGATAAGTACTGCAGCCAAAATGCAGCCAAAAACTCTCATTCAGGTGTTTAAAAACGTGTAATTGTGAAGTGCTGAGTGGCAGACTGCCGACATGCAGTGACGGTGGCTTCTCTACGGTGCTGCCTCATTCCCCTCCTCCACGCTGCTTTGCTCATTTGTACCTTTCATTCTTTTTTTTAATTGTTTGATTGCTGCTGTCGGTCAACCACACACTGACCCAAAGGCAGGTGGCAATGCTGGTCGTCTAAATCTTTTAACGGCTTTAAAAAGAAGTTTATTTATTTTAAAAAAAAATTTAAAAAAAATATTTAAAAAAAGTTAGCAGTAGTTAAGCTCTGCTTTGCCAGGATATCTGTAGCGTGACCTATGGACAGACAGAGAGACAGACAGACGGATGCATTGGCTGATGACGGATGCACAGACAAACAAACCGGCTAGCGAGCGAGCTCACGCAAGTTCTAGCCCACAAGTGACATGTCACTCTAGGAGCTTCCAGGTCTTCTGCAGCGCGCAATGTGACATCACTGTTCCCCGGACATGCACAGCAGGGCTTTCGATAAGCCATATGAAAGTGCTCAGCCTCAGCCAGTGTCGCTTATGATACAAAAGACTTCTGTGTTGCAAGCACATGGCACGGTTTTGCTGAGCATTACAAATCCTTCATCCATAGCACAGTACACAGACGCACACTTCCAGACAAACATCAATTGGGGGAACACTGCATAGCTAACAATGTTGAGGAAAGAATGGTTGCTGTCGCTCCTCTAGTCCGTCACAGTTCAGTACAAGACCTGTAAAAATGCCTATGCCTCCACGACACATAACCGTAGTAACACTGCCGCTGGGGACTTTTCTCCTGGGGCGCATTCATTTTCGGGTAGCTCCGCCCATCGCACGGAACACTTCTATTTGGCATTCGCTTTCCTCTGGCTGGACAGTTCTGCCTACCATGAGGTTATTGGAACCTTTCTGGACAAATTTGTTCTGGAAAGTATTTGGCAGGTTTCTGGTTATCAGACACCAAAAAAAATTGCAGCATATCCACGGAGTGAATGATGATGAGTGGGGCGAAGCGTCCGTCAGCCTGTCCGTGCTTCCGCCCATCTGCGCGACCATCTGTGCGCCCATCTATGCATTCGTCCGTCTGTCCGTGAGTTCGCCCATCCATCTGCTGGTCTGTCTGTCCGTCCGTCCTTGCGTCCATCTAGTGAACACTCCAAGTACTGCCATCCCGCATTTTGCATCCCCTGTGGCATATACCCGCTCTAGAACAAGTATGTGCCATCGGTGGTACCCACTACAACTACATACATCGAAAAATGTACAGACCCACACCTTCACAAAGCCTCACCCCTAAAAAGATGCTGCTCGCCATCATCATTGTGAGGACTTCACGGATCAATTGTGGGTCTTTGGAGACTTCCCTTTCAGTTGCCATTAACCGCTGCAGTTATATCTAAATGGACCTTCAAACAGTTTTAACAAATTTTACAAACTCATTTGGCCAATAGACAAAGTCCTAAAGGTAATTTAGAGACCGATTTGAGCTCTCTGCGTAAACTGGATAATTTATTCGCAGCATATCGGTGCAGATCGCTGCAACTCGACCAAACGCATTTTAACTCGCCTATTCACAGAGCAACTTGCTGTGGCCACTTGACGTCGTCGTGGCTGCAGGTCTAATTGGCTGTCATGGGCTGTAGAATGTGTGGAATTAAGATTGGCTGGTGGAGTTGTGGCGCCTGTGTGGAGCAGATACGACCACTCCGCGATCTTCATCTCTGTTACCAGACGGCATGCGCGCTTCCGGGTGCACTGTGTCATGGCCTCTGAGATTGCAAGCAGCCTGTCAGTGTGCAATCTTCTAGACGAGTAAAAGGTCTAGACGGGTAAAAAGGCCAAATTGTCGAGCACGCTCATGAAATTTCTGCGATCGCCAGCGATACCAGCATGCTTCATGAGTTGAGAAGGCCAGGCGTAGGTGAGAAGGAGGGTATGATATAGTAATCGTCCATAGCGGCCTTGGTAGACGGAGTGTCACTAAATTTGTGGCGCGAATGGTTTGATGATGCTCTTGCCTATACGCTCGCAGAACTTGAGAAAACCATTTCAGGGTCCCTCTAAAGCCCGTTCCGCCATGCGAGATGGTGCGATTACGAGTGGGGGGCAAATGTACAGCTGCACGTCACAAGTAAAGACACAAAGCAAACTGATAAACATGCATGTGTGACAGCCGCAAGCTGCTGCAGCTTTTGGGGACGCTTCTCACTTTCGCATATCATATAGTGCTGCGCATGTAGAGTTGAGCTTGTTCAGACATTAACGAGTGACAGTTTTTTTCACAGATGGGTTGAATCGCGCATGATTATATCTCGAATGTGTCTGATCAAGCATATTACTTCCACTTTATGGCAAACCTGGCCCATATCTCCAAGCGGCAATGCAAATAGAATGGATGCTCACCTGGCGCAGTTTTTCTTTGCTGCCACGCCAGTAGTGTTCATTTTTATTTGGTAGGGGTTTCGAGGCTGTTCGGCCCAGAACCCCGCAAGGAAGACGCAGAGCCAGAACAGAACACTAGTTGTCTAAGCATTCGATCTTGTGATATTCGTCTTTTCTCGAGACTTCAACACACATGATCACGACAGCTAGTTGCCATTTTGTTGAAACTGTAACTAACTGGCTAACTTCTGGCTGCCAGTGAGATACCAGAAGTTCAAGAATCGAACAGTCCCTCTATGTTTTTCATGAATAGATGTTTTGGCCCTGTCATGTCAACATGGCCTTGTCTGTCTAAACTTTTACTGGACTCAGTTATTAATTTTCTCGTATCGTACATTTATTTTTCTTTCGAAACATATCAACCAGGTTGTACTATTTAAAGTCGGTTAACAGTTGTGAAGGTGTTGTCTTCAGCGCGAGCCTTCACCTTGTTTTTCCCCTAATATTGACAATCACATCTTTCACTTTATGAGAAATATGTGCTGTAGTAAAACAATGTGCAAACGATATACATTTTAAGGGAGGACGCGGCACTTCGGGACCGAAAATCAGCCAAAAAATCGAGTTTTCGCGGACCTTCTTTTCGCGTTCCCGACATCATTGCGCACCTATTTACAAAATTTCATAGCCGAATACCATCAACTTTTATCGTTATTCAACTTTAAAAAACCGAAAACGGGCGTCCTGCCCTTTAAATTGAGGGCGAATAGCGCAGGTTTCGGCTCTACGATACGCGGGAACTACGCGCTCGATCGGCGCCATTTTGGTCTTGTTTGAAAGAACGCGTTTTCAGCTGTTTTTTTTATTCAGTAAGCAACATTGAGCGTTTTCCCGGCTCGAAAAACGGGGCCTCAAAGACGAAGAGCCGCGCTCACTGCCATTGGCTAAACGGCGCACGTGACTGAAATGGCGCTTTCCGGTTGGCTGGAAGCTCGCGGCTTGCGCCTGCATACGCGACCCGACGCCATTTTGAAAGGGTTACCGCTGTGACGCCTCGAAATCGGCAGAGTACTCTGAAGCTTCTGATCGTATCGCCATGCCTGGAAACGCAAAAAAGTATCGGACCATGCACGCATTTGGTCGCAGGAAACGCAAAGGTCGTGGGAGAAAGTCTACGAAGTCATCAGAGCCCTTGGTTGACTCCGACGAACGATGTGTCGACGCTCCGCGGCCGTTCAGCGATGGTGCGACCGAGCGCGTTGCCTCCGACGACGATGACGGTGAAGCGAACTCCGGACGACTACGAATCGACGCCAAGGTGGTGACAAACGCCGAAGTTGAAGAAAATCATGCCCGGGAAAAAGCGACGCTCGACCGGCTTTCATCGGCGCCAGCAACTGCACGGAAAATTGACTTTTTCACCGCGAGTTGTAGCGAGGCAACCGCACAGGACTCGGACCACGCTGCTCCTTATCTGCTTATGCATCTAGATATCCTAAACGCGATAATGGGTGCCTTGTGTTGCAAAGCCTGCCACGGACCGGCTACGATCGTCAGAGGGGATCGGGACTACGGACTTGCCGTGAAAGTGCTAGTGCAGTGTGAAAGGTGCGGCGAGATCGCGAATGAATGAACTTCGCCCCGCGCGAACGGCACGAAAACGTGCAATCCGTTTGAAGTAAATCTTCTCGCTTCGAGGGCGATGGTGGCTACCGGCAACGGCCAAACGAAAATGAACGATATTTTCGCAACAATGGGCATCTCACACCGCGGTATGCACCACAAGACGTTTCAGCGGCATTTGAAGAACACGCTGGCACCCGCTGCAACGCGAGCGGCTGAGTCCGCTATGAGCGAATGTGCGGAAAAGGTTAGAACAATTTATGATGACTTGTGCTTCGGCCACCGGGGCAATATTGCCGTTAGCTACGACGGCACGTGGAAGACGCGAGGCCATTCTTCCCACATCGGCGTGGGCACAGTTATCGAATTATTTAGTGGCTACGTGTTGGACTACGTCGTTCTTTCCAACTTTTGCCTAGGCTGCGAGGTGGGCCCAAAGCCTAGTAGTGAGGGCTATCAAGAATGGAAGGCTAACCACAAATGCCAAAAAAATACGAACAGCAAAGCGGGGCAAATGGAAGTGGAGGCGGCTCTAATTCTATTTCAGAGGTCGCTTGAACGCCATGGCCTGCGCTACACAACTATGCTGTCTGATGGAGACTCTAGGACATTTTGCGCCATACAAGACGCCAAGGTGTATGGTTACATTGACGTGCAGAAGGAAGACTGTATTAATCATCTACAGAAACGGATGGGCACCGCATTGAGAAACCTGGTGCAGAAACAAAAGTGCGATGGGAAAAGAGGCCTTGGTGGGAAAGGCAGGCTCACAGGTGAGCTGATCACCAGGCTGAGCACATATTATGGCCGGGCTCTGAAATCGCATGAAGGTGACGTGGGCAAGATGCAAAAGGCTGTGATGGCCACATACCGCCACGTCACCTTCACTGATGAATGCTCGGACCACAGTCTGTACCCAGCTGGTGAAACTTCATGGTGTCGGCACAATGCCGCAAAAGCAAAGGGTGAGCCCGACCCCAGGCATGCCTACAATCTACCGAAAGACGTGGCAGAGGCATTACTACCGGTTTATACCCGGCTTTCGGAAAGAGCCCTGCTTCAGAGGTGCGAACGCGGCAAAACGCAGAACTCCAACGAGAGCCTACATTCGGTAATCTGGAGTTTGGCCCCCAAGGAGCACCATGCGTCCCTGTTCGCTGTTGAAGCAGCTGTTGCAGAAGCAGTGCTGCGCTTCAACACGGGCAATTTGAATTCTGCAACGCCAATCTTAGGTGAAATGGACATGAATGCGACAAGTACTGGTGCCAGGAGAGCGAGAGAAAAAGACCACCGTCGCAGCATTGTCTCCAACAAGAAAAGAACAGCCTCATTGGAACTCCGGAAGCTAGTGAAGAGGAGGCATGAGCACAGAATGCATTCAGACTATGCTTCTGGTGCGTTTTGAGGTTGTCTTGTTGCATCTTCTGCAATAAAAATGTGTGCCCACGTTTTTTCTCGATTTCTCAAAACGACAATTTTCATGTGCTTCCCATTATGCCGGAGCAATATCTCTTGTTCTATCTGGGTTATCATTACGATTTCTTTTTTGTTTCGAAGATAAATGCAGAGGATGTGTCGTAAAGTAAGTTTTATTATAATAATTTTTGGAGAAAATTCTCTAAATGGATCTTTTGTTTCAAGTGTAGATGGGGAAATTTTTCATGTCATATTCAACATCCCACAACTTTGCTTCGAAATAGCCCAGAACAATGATTTATACTTTATTGCACACTGTGAACATACCGAATTGGTTCTATAGGTTGCACATCAATATCCAAGTTAGTTAATTAGCTAATTAGGCCTTAATTGAGAAAGACGCAGTTCATTATATCTTTAAAACTAATTGTCACAGCAAAAAAAGAATTAGATTTTTGAAATCAGCAGTAAAATCTACATAGGCTCTCCAAATTTGACTGAGGTACTCGCAAAAATAAAAGAGTTTTTGGAAGGTGTAGCATCCCCCCTTAAAAGCGATTTATATTGGAGGGTCTGTTATGCTAATGAGAATTTTGATGGAAATAAAGTTCAGTTGCAGTCTGATGTCAGTCTTATCTTCGGCAGGGTGTGTGAATGCAAAAATATGCATGGATAGCTTTTTGTTCCTGGCTTATCAACATCCATTTTTCCAGCTAATTTGCCCAAGATTCTTAGTGTAAACAGGAAACCTGCAACCACAGGTGCAGTACTGTGTTCACTCAACATGACAGCTCTTATAGGCCCGGCAGTGACTTTAGACTGAAGGATGACATGCTGGTCAATTTTTCAAATGACAGTGCATTGGTAGTGTGCCTGCAGTCTCGAAGAGTGCTGCTTTTAGGAATAAATTAATCAAGCCATTGGGCAGCATTTAATAAGAACTTTAATATAATGTCAACCTCGTCAGCCAAATATTAATGCCAAATCACCTCATCTAATGCCAGATGCACACACAAATAATATATAACACATATAAACAACATAGCAACATGTGCAGCGTACTGCAGATGAATTCTGGGTCACCGATGATTGGTTCAACCTTGGAGTCTGAGCGAAGGACATACGGTATTGCACCAACAGACGTGCATGTGTGACAGCCGGGTTGGAGAGCCGGTTGTCGCCAGCCACGCTGAGCCACAAGAAGAGGAAGAGCTCATGCCATCTTAAGGCATCTGGGTAGTACATGGATAGGTCTGCTTCTTCGTTCTTTTGGCTCTGTGTGGCCTGAATCCACTTACCGCAAGACAGATTTAAGCAAAGTTTAGCACTTACACTTTTCCACTTTAACCTTTTTAAAAAGGCTCACGAATTTGAATGAGCTCACGAAGTTTACAACGGTAGACTCTTTTATTTGAGGCAAAACCAAAACACAGCAGTGAACACACAGCCAGAAGTGCGTGTGAAGCCCACAAGCATAATGGGAAGGCTCTTCATGTACTACTTATCATTCCCATAGTTTCTGAACAATCGCAGTGCTAGAGCTCCCTCTATTTAACTTTTGAAAACTCTATGCTTGGTCCCATCTGGCAGCGTCCCCTCGGGAGAACAGTCCCAGCTCTCGCCTGGAAGTGATTAAGCTAGCCACGACATGCAGGTGCCATGAGGTGAAAATGATTTAACAGGGGGTGATCGCACTCCTACAACAGGGAATGCTGCATTTTATGTTCTCGTCAATTTCTACTTCTGGTCACATATCCCCGAAATTTCATTTAAAAAAGCCTTCCACTTCTTTTTTTTTTTTTTCAAATGTGCTCATCTGTTCGTGTTGAGGTTCAATTCACTGTTCAAGTTATGATTGTGTTCTGGTGGCACTGTGGTCGAGTAGTACACCCACAGTCATGGAACTGAATCCGTATTTTGTTTTCTCTTTGCAGACATCTCCAGTTTACCCACAGGATCTCATCACAAGCGAAGTGACTAAGGATGTCAATGTGAATGGCCGTAGTTTACTGCAGCAGCAACGATATGTGTGGAACGGAGGCTATACGCAGTTAGCTTGCAATAACAAGCAGCCTAAAAGTTGCGGCTTGTTATCCTGAGTTCTTGTTCAGACATGAACAATGGGTGGCATCTGAAAATTTGTCATGACAAAAGCGTGTTTTACATGCCATGTGTATCAAGGCACACTAAGGCGCCTCTGGCTGCATCTATGAAAGCTTCAAATGGTTAAAATTGCATCCTGAAAAACTGCAAAAGAACATGTTATAATTGGACTGTTCATTCATAGAGAAACCAGAGGATTGCCTATTACCAGTACGTAGTGCCGATTGCCTGGGACACTGAAAGAGTGACATGTAGAATGTCAAATATTTTGAAGCAGCTGGGGCTCCACCATACACTGGGCACATTATGAGCAACTTTTTATTTTCCTGGTGCTTCGATCACTCATAATGCTTGTGTTGCTGCTGCAGTTTATAACCTCTGGATGCTTCTGTTCTGTACTGCTAAAGTTTTCTCTGCTGTATTCTTTGTTGTAACCTATTCTGGTTATTCTGTCAGTAGGCACAGGTGAGTATTCTTTTGATGCAAAAGTAGAGAGAAAGACAATTTCATAGCATTTCAATTTCACAATGGAAGTTTTTATACTTCAGTCTGAATTAACTAAACTGAAGAGTCTATAGGAGGTATCAGAAAAAGGAGTACATGAAAATTACTGGCTTGTGCTCAAGAGAATGTCAAAACTGAGTACTCCATTGATGGGAAAACAGCCTGTGCTAATGCGGACGGAACAAGAAAATGCAGATCGTCCTCGTCAGTATGCGCTGTTTTTGCCTCGATATGAACAACAAAGTGGCAATTCAAGCTGCACGAAAATGGGTCTTGGCAATTTGGCAAATAAACAACACGACCGCAAAAGCTCACTCATTTTTTATTGTAGTTTTTTTATTGTGATTGTGCAATAAAATATTATCAATTCAAAAACATAGGGGACAAGAGACTTACAGTCAAGTTTTTTTAATGGGACACTGAAGAGATACAATGACTTGATTTAGATTGATAGACTGCAGTGAGGGATCTCTTATTGCCACAAGTTTCACTGTAATAAGTTCATTATTAAGTTTCACTTTTAAATTTCGCACCGAAATCATCGTGCATAACTTAACAAATTTTAAAATGTTTTTTTTTTTGTATTATCATTACATTGGCTTGATAAAATATTCTGAAGCTTCGCATGCTATGTCTATGGCACCAACAGATGACAATGTATTTCACTTTTATCGACTAGAAGCTTTGTAAGACCCAGTAGACGTCTTCGAAATTGCTGGACACTTTCTAATGCTACCTTATTGTCAAATTTTGTAATGGTGACATTTTAGGCCAATCGGAGAGGTCGTAGCAGGCCTCTGGGCCACTCAGCAACGGTCAATGGCCGATAGTGACAACATGGTGGAATTTGACAGTGTCCAGAATAAAGTCCTTGGTGTGGGAATTCCACGATGGCGTCTCCGGCCTCATTTTATTTTTGCGCATTTACGATGCGTCATGTCGTGGTAACAGTAGTGTTTTCAGGGATTGTGATACTGTTCTTTAGGCGAACAATCATTAGGCTCCTTAGTGTCCTTTTCACCCTACAACAAATGCAGACAAGAAGGCTAGAATTGTGCAGTCTTTCCCCTTCTTTTGTTAACGCAGTTAAAAAGCTTTTTGAAATGAATGTAAAGAACATGCCTGACTTGGTGCTCTATGAAAAGAAATATGTTAAAATGGATTTCATACAGAAAAGAGCCTCTTGCAATGGAGAGTCAGAGATGTAGTTATAATCGGAGACCGGATTTTAGGTAAACGCCAGTTTTCCTCCTTGTGTTCTCATGGTGTCACTTTCATATGCAATCATCAATAAGAGGTCAAGTTGAGATGCTACTCAGACACTTTTTTTTAATATTCATCCTAGAGCAATGACACTTGCACTGTTTATTGAACTTTTTATGATGATTTTAAATATATAATTAGTTTTCTTGCAAGTTGCATACTTTTACTTCTGCAACATTACAAAGTGAGAACTTAAGTCGTTTTCCCCACTTTTTCACCTACTGAACCTTCATAATTTTTTACCATTTATAGTTTATAATGTTTCAAATAAAGTGTGGAATGCAGAAAAAGGAAGTGCATAAAATTATGTAATAGATGTGAAAAATAATAGAGTTGAAAATGTCTATATTTCTGCTACCCTAGTAAATTGCATATAACTTTTTATTATATAATAATAATATTGAGATTTAAGCAAGATAATTGCATTTCTCATACCACCAAAAAAATCTAAGTAGAACTTTATTATTTATTTATTCACAATACTGCCAGTCTCCAAAGAGAGCATAGCAGGTGGGCACTACAGTATACAGTTACAAAGAGCACTTAACACTTTCAGGATCGTAAATTGGTAAATTATGTGTAAAAATACAAATCAGCAACCTTGAAGCATACAATCAGCACTTATACACACCAAATACAAGTGAATGCTGGTTTGCATGTCACAGAAAAGTAGACATATCAAGGACGCTAAAAGACGTTATTTTCAATTCTTGATAAGAAATCGCACAATGACTGGGCATCAGTGGTGAAAGGGGTTAACAAATTCCATTCGTGGATGGCAACTGGAAAAAAAGAGTATTTACACGCATCATTGTTACATTTATATTCTAATAGAGTATTTGTATGTTGGTGCCGGGTAACTCGTGTTTGCGAATATTCAACGTAGTTTGAGACATCTATTTTGAAATAATTATGTAGGATTTGATAAAGAAATTTCAAACGTGCCTGCTTCGCCCGTGTTTCGAGCGTGGGAAGCCCAGAAACAGCTAGAAGGATAGTGGGTGAATCAGCCAGTTTAAATTTGTTATGTATGAATTTTATGGCCTTCCTTTGTACCTTTTTTACTTTTTTTATGTTAGTCACGGTATGAGGAAACCATACAGTATTTCCATATTCAAGGATTGGCCTAATGAATGTTTTGTAGGCTAGTAGTTTCGTCGAGGTGGGTGCCAGATGGAGCGATCTGCGAATAAAAAAATAGTTTTTGCATAGCAGAAGAAGTAACATTATCAATGTGAGCGTCCCACCTTAGATCTGATGTTATTGTTAGGCCTAGATATTTATGTCTGTGTACATTCGTGAGAGCAGCACCATTTATGTTATAGCGAAAGTTGGAGGGTTCTTTTTTCCGTGTTATCGTCATGCATGCAGACTTTTTTACGTTGATTGTCATCTGCCAATGAGAGCACCATTCTGCAACGGTATTAAGAGACTTGTTGAGAGAGAGGTGATCTTGTTGATTGTTAATTTCTCGATAAATGATACAGTTGTCTGCAAATAACTTTATTTTACTATATATATTAGTAGTTATATCATTTATATAAAGGAGAAATAACAAGCGTCCAAGCACGGAGCCCTGGGGCACTCCTGATGTCACTGGTACTGTGTCTGATGCAAAATGTTCAAAAATAACAAACTGGGATCTATTAAACAAGAAATCTTGAACCCAAGTGATAATTTCTCCATCTCCGATAAGGCTTCTTAATTTAGCTATTAGCTTTGTATGACAAACCCAATCAAATGCCTTGGATAGGTCGAGTAGGATTATGTCGGTTTGGCGGTGATTGTTAATGCCTAGCGCGAGGTCGTCTATTACTTCGGTTAACTGTGTTATGGTGGATAAACCTTGGCAAAAACCATGCTGGTTATTGGACAGAATGCCTTTTTGTTCAAGAAAAATGGTTAAATGTTTTAGAATGATATGCTTGAGTAGTTTACATGCCGTGCTGGTTAGCGATATTGGTCTGAAATTTGTTTCAATTGATTTATCTCCTGATTTGTGTATCGGAATAATTTTTGCTATTTTCCAATCTTCTGGTAGTTTGGATATTGAGAGGGATTTCCGAAAAATAATCCCCAGGTATCTGCTGCACCACTGTGTGTATCGTTTAAAAAATTGATTTCGTATTTTGTCCTAACCACAGGCTTTTTTGGTGTCTAGGCCAAGCAGATAACGAGTGGCTGGATAGTGGGACCAGGCAAAATTCGTGCAAAATTTTGCAAACGTTTGAAGCCTCCTACACAGCTCCTCAAGCAAGACGTCCCTGCTGCCCCTACAGAAATCTGTACGGATGCAAGTGGACGTGGCATTGGTTCAGTGCTGGCTCAACAACGTGGCCAGGATTGCGTTATTGCATACGCCTGCTGTCTCCTATGCACCCCTGAACGTAGTTATTCCATCACAGAGCGTGAATGCTTGACTCTTGTATGGGCGGTGGCGAAATTTCGGCCTTACCTATACGGACGCCTTATCTATATGGACCTATTCCGTAATTCACGACTACCACGTGTTCTGCTGGCCGAACTCTATGAAAAATTCCCAGAGAGCCTTGGTCACTGCGCTTTGCGCCTGCAAAAGTTTTCCTATTCGATGGTCTACAAATCTGGCCGGCTGCACCGTGATGCCCATTCCTATCCCGGTACCCCGTCGATGATTCTGAGAATACCGACGCACCCACAGAGCACTCCATCTTGTCAGTGTCTGACTTACTTCACTCTGGGGAAGGGATGAAACAGGATCCACTGGTGCTTTACTTCATGAGCCGTACGGAATCTTCCTCAAATGACGCTTTCGCCTGTAACTTTCTTTCAAAAGGGTGTACACCGCCGCAACTTCGAAACTGATAGGCCTGACCTTCTCATTGTTGTGCCTAAGCATTTACCGTGCTGTGTACCCAACGAACTTTACGACGCTCTCATGGCTGGACACAGCTTGGCGTATTTCGCACGTATGAGCGCGTACGCCACCGTTTTTTCTGGCCATGCCTCACTCGCTCGGTACGCCGATACGTCGCCACGTGTGAGTTATTCGAACGTCGTAGAACACCGCACGGCCGGGCTAGACTGCACCTGCGCTTGCTTATTTCCGTACGGCCTTCTCGCCTGTCATAAATACAACGAGAGAGTTTCGGAGTATGTTTCGCCACCCGTTGGCGGTAGGGGTGCAGCGACCCTGACCTTGCATCTTCTGCGCCGCGCACACAGCACAAGGAAGTTTGTCGATGTGAAACTGTCAAATGGGAGTTTTCGATGAAGATGGGGATGGGGATTATTAAATGAATTTGAGATAGAGAAAGGCTTGTCTACTTAAAAAAAGCTAATCATACCAGATGGCTTTCCACTTAATGTAGGTATGTAAGTGCTCGTGGATAATACAAGCTGAAGCTCAGTAAAAATGCGGAAGAATAGGCTGATGAGAGGCATATTTCAGGAGGCATAAAGCACTGGCAATGATCAAAGAGAGAGAGAGAGATACACGAAAAATGCTGCACCTGTTGTCCACGCAGAGAGCACCAAATACATTTCACCGTTGGTCTGATCGCAATTGAAAGAGGTCGCTCACAGAATGACAAGCACGCCTTCCCTTTGCTGGCTATATTATATATTTCTTTTTTTTTTCAAGCACATTTGGAGCGGTTGTCAGGGCTAAAAGCTGCAGTCTGCAGCCTCAAGACTCTCTGAAACACGTACGTATGTTGTATCTAATGGCTAAAAAACTTCGCATAAGGAGAAAAAAAAAGTTAAAAAAAGAGATGACCTTTGCTACTTAACGCCTTCGGATGACACGCACAGAAAGTGGTTGTGTGCATTGTCCAAGTGTTAACATCATCTGCAAATATTGATTCCGAAGACCCCAAGCCCTTTTGCATGCATTTGTATTGCAAGCCACGTGCGCAAACAATGCGAAAGAAGTAGGCAGCTGCTTACGCTCGCAAGCTGCTTGTCCTGGAACTAAAACTTAAGTGCAAATTGTTCTGCGCTGTCCTCCAAGTTCGTAGAAAAACTTATTTAGAAATAGAAACGGACCATAGTAGAACTTTTTGGGAATTTAGCTTTTTTTCTAAAGATGTTTGTATAAGTTGTGTTGCGGTTTAGTGCTACAAGCAGGTTGTTCTCAATTTCCTTTTATCTGTAGTGTGGCTTGCTAATTATTGTGAGATTTACTCACCATGGCTGCATTTATTTCAGTGCTCTGTCACTGTTCCGTCTGCAGTGAATTCTCGAGTCGAGAAGGCAGTCGCACAACCTTCAGTATGTGCATTACGCGCATGAACATATATTGTCACGTAATACAAGAAGGGGAACACACACAATGATTTATTGAGGGCGAACTTGTGCCCATAAATGTAGCTATGTCACAAAAAAGAGTGCTAAAAGTGTTCCGCCTACGTGTCCCTTTCTGAACAACTACTCCGTCAGTCTTCCTGCTCGTGCTCGTACACCAGAGACATGCGCTGCTCTGCCCAAGATGCGTGAGTAGGCGCGAGGCACAGTAGACGCCCACATAGCGTCTCGTTCGTTGCGAGGCACTGTAGACGCTCACATAGCGTCTTGTTAGTTGCGAGGCACTGTAGACGCTCACATAGCGTCCCGTTAGTCCTCTTTGTAAAATAATTAGTAGGAGCAATCTCTGTGGCATTACTCCCCCTCCGAAATGCGCATCGTCTCGATGCGTGAATTCGGAAAGTTAATACTAGAGGGGGTAGATGTTTCATTCTCTTTCGTGGTATGGCTTCATGCGGACAACGTGGACGACCTCCGCATGGTTTTGCCGTTTCGAGCGCTCTTGTCCGTCAGGGATTACTTCATAAGTTAGGTAACTTAGCCGGCGAAGGACCTTGTATGGACCAAAGTACCGTCGAAGGAGCTTTTCTGACAGGCCGCGGCGTCGTATTGGTGTCCAGATCCATACTTGATCACCTGGCTGGTACTTGACTCCCCTGCGGCGCAGGTTGTAGTAGTCCGCATCCTTGAACTGTTGTTGACGTATTCGGTGCCTTGCCAACTGGCGTGCTTCTTCAGCTTTCTGCAGAAATTCGTCAATGTCAGATGGCTCGTAGTGGGCATTGTCGACTGGGAGCATGGCGTCGAGAGTTGAATTGACTATGCGACCATAGGCAAGCTGAAATGGGGTGACGCGGGTGGTCTCTTGGAGGGCCGTATTATCGGCGAACGTTGCGTAAGGCAGGATTTCATTCCACGTTTTATGCTCCAAGTCCACGTACATCGACAGCATGTCAGCGATCGTGCGATTTAGGCGTTCCGTTGACCCATTCATTTGGGGATGGTACGCAGTGCTTTTCCTATGGCTGGTGTTCGTCATTATCATCAAACATTGCATCAACTCTGACGTGAAGGCTGCTCCTTGGTCGGTGATTACTACTTTTGGGGCGCCATGTCGAAGAATTATGCTGTGCACGAAAAACTTGGCTACTGCAGCTGCTGTTCCTCGCTCAAGGCAGCCGGTTTCAGCATACCGCGTTAAGTAGTCGGTGGCGACTACGATCCACCTCTTGCCCGATGATGACATCGGGAAAGGTCCAAGAAGATCCATTCCAACTTGTTCAAATGGTGTAGCAGGCGGTTCTATGGGCTGGAGCAGGCTGGCCGTCTTCAATGGGGGTCTTTTGCGTCTTTGACATTCGTGACATGTCTTCACATATTGCTGCATGGACGCCAGCAGCTTGGGCCAGCAGTACTTCTGATGAATTCTGGCAAATGTCCGGCTGACGCTTAAGTGACCAGACGATGGTTCACCATGACAAGCTTCTAGAATTTCGGGTCTCATTGCTAACGAAACGATGAGTAAGAACTTCTCTTTGTTATGCCCGAAGTTCCTTTTGTATAGCACATTTTCACGGAGACAGAATGAAGATAATGTTCTCTTAAATGCACGTGGGACCTGGCCGGCACGCCCCTCGAGGTGTTCGATCAATGGGAGCAGTTCTGCGTCAGCTCGTTGATGCTCCGCAATATCTGAGGCTGCCATCACACAGAGAAGTGTCGAGTCGTCTTCTTCTGAAGGAGTAGAGACAAGTGGCGAGCGTGATAAAGAATTGGAATCATTGTGTTTTCGCCTAGACCGGTACACAACAGTAATGTCGTATTCTTGCAGTCGGAGGCTCCATCTGGCAAGACGTCCCGACGGGTCTTTCAAGTTCGCCAGCCAGCAAAGTGAGTGGTGGTCGCTGACGGCACGGAACGGCATTCCGTAGAGGTATGGTCTGAACTTGCTGATATCCCATACCACTGCCAAACACTCTCTGTCACGGAATAGCATTTTCGGCTTTTGAGAGTGTTCGGCTGGCGTAAGCTATCACTTTTTCTTCTCCATTTTGCTATTGTAGGATTACTGCGCCGAGACCAATATTGCTTGCGTCTGTATGGAGTTCCGTGTCAGCGGTCTCGTCGAAGTGGGCAAGGATCGGTGGGCTTTGCAATCGTTGCTTTAATTCGTTGAAAGCTCTTACTTGTTGCACTCCAAGCGAATGATTCCTCGTCTTTTGTTCTTTTGTGAGTTTGTTTAGAGGTTCGGCGATTTCCAAGAAATTTTCTACAAATCGTCTGTAGTAAGCGCATAAGCCCAAAAATCGACGCACCTCTTTCTTGTCTCTGGGCTTTCGGAATCCTGCGACCGCCGCGTTCTTGTCAGGATCAAGGCCAACACCTTCCGCGCTGATTACATGTCCCAGAAAACGAAGCTTGTCAGAGCCAAACTGGCACTTTTGTGGTTTGATTGTCAAGCCGGCCGACTGGATAGCCTGAAGGACTGACCGCAGTCTCTGTACGTGTTGGTCAAACGTCGCAGAAAATACCACAACATCGTCCAAGTAGACTAGGAATGACTGCCATTTCAGCCCCGTGAGGACACTGTCCATCATGTGCTGAAATGTCGCTGGCGCACTACAGAGGCCGAAAGGTAGTGCTTCAAACTCGTACAAGCCATCCGGGGTTCCGAAAGCGGTCTTTTCACGGTCTCTTTCATCCACTTCGATTTGCCAATATCTGCTTTTTAAGTCGAGTGAAGAGAAATATCTGGCGTGCCGTAGCCAATCCAATGTGTCATCAATACGTGGTAAGGGGTATACATCCCGCTTGTTACACTGTTTAGTTTCCGGTAGTCTACACAGAATCTCAACGTGTTGTCTTTTTTTTTTTCACGAGAATTACCGGCGATGCCCACGGGCTGCTAGATGGCTGAATGACATCATCCTGCAACATCTCCTGCACCTGTCTCTTTATAATCTCTCGTTCTTTCGGCGAAACTCTGTAAGGGTGTTAATACACTGGCCTGGTTGTTTCCTCTGTTATAATCCTGTGCTTCACGATCTGCGTGCGACATACTTTTGATGAGGTGGAAAAACATTCTGCTAATTCATCTATCAGGTCTTCCAGGTTTTTCCTCTCGGCTGGCGATAGACTTCTGCTGATTGAAACTGATGCTTTAAGGTGTCACAGGTCCTGCTAATTAGGGAGGCGATCGCCGGGCTAATTCCAAGGGCGAAGTATCGGCCCCTCGAATCGCACCACAAAAGCGTAGACAATTTAGAAGTGGTCCTATTTGGCGCGCCAGCGGACGCCGGCTGCGGCCCAAAAAACAAGTCAGAGCCGAGAGTTGATAAACAAAAGATAATTATATTCTCAATTATGGCAGATCAAAACGATACAGAAGTATGCACACTCGACAATAGTTGAATACAATACGTCACCAATCAAACAACGTACTACACAGTACAATCAGCCACACTCGAAACAACGGACACGGACAACAATACGCACTACAATGCAGTCGCATGCATCGAACAACCAAGACACTTAAGACTAAAGAGTTCGAAAAACTTAGTGAGTCCAAAGTTCTTGGAACAAAAGTCTGAATGATACTCTTCCGAGAATCACTCACTCAAAGTCCAGCGTTGTTGTCGTTCCGCTACCGCCGAAGTTTCTCTTCCAGGAAACCTCGCGTCTTCAATAGGCCGCTCTCCAGGCTCCAAACTTCTTCGCCGGAAACACGTCGGCTTCACACACGCAACTGTTGCCACGCGTCTGCGCTCGACAGCGGTAGACACCTACTCTTGCCTGTAGCTAGAGTCTTCACCCCTCAGGTGGAAATCCTCTTCTTTTCCTCGTTTGTCACGGAAGACAAAAGGCTTCGCCCACAAGGCGGAACACCCTACGCACTCTGGCGCATACTTTCTTCTTCTCCTGCTTTGTTACCAAGGACAAAACCTTCACCGACAGACGCGGCGGAATAACCCCACGCACGCTGGCGCTAACTTCCTTCTTCTCCTTTGTCAATGAGGACAAAACCTTCGCCGACGACACGGCGGAATACCCTACGCACACTGGCGCTAACTTCCTTCTTCTCCTGCTTTGTCACTGAAGACAAAACCTTCGCCGACGACACGGCGGAATACCCTACGCACACTGGCGCTAACTTTCTTCTTCTCCTCATCTCCCATCTCTGCTGCTCGGTTAAATATCTTCCGCGTGAGATTCCAGAAAATTCTCATCATTTCGTCGGCGCGATACGCAGCGAAGGCTGCAGAAAGCGCGAGACAGTACGAGGGCCGTCCGCGACGGATGACGCAACCCTGCATCACCACGCCCCTTTCTATCGAGAACGTTCCAGGGCTTGCTCGGCCGCCGATTAGAGGATGTTCGTCGGCGAACCCACGCTTCCTAGGGGAGAGGGACGCGCGCCCAAGGAGTCTTTGGAGGCTTGTTTTCCTTTTTATCGTTGACCTCGAGGCATCCTTCCGGTGCTTCGTCGCGAGAATTTGGCGGCGCCCCCTGTTTAAACGCTCGTTTTGTGACACTGCCCCGACTTTAAGAATATTATCTCATAATATTCAAAACTACACAAACGAGTGCGAACAGTCCCCACACTCTCAAAGACTGTAACATAGTCCGTCGCTCATGACACTTCACATTCGCAATATATCACTCAATACAATTGTACATTGTAATTCAATCTCGCAACACATTAAATATAACCACAGGTGCATGAGTACAACACTCTATCACATATTCCAGACAATACAAATGTACAAAGTTCTCTCATTACAACAATTGTACAATCCGCTCGCCATACAATTTTGACACAGGATAGCAACAACATTAACACAACATATTGCTATCAGCACTGCCAAACACATTCCGATTCGACCTCAACGCCTGTCCCGTTTACTTCGAGCGGTGCTCGCGCGATCTCTCCTTGTTTTTCCTCGTTCTTTTTCGGCCAGCCCTTTCCAACGACGGTATCTGAGGCGGCGTCTCAGCCATCGTTGTCGCTTCCGACATTGTTAACGGGTCATAACGCTCAATTTATCCTGTCGGGTTATTCACCCGCTTGTTCATGTCACGACATTTGGCCTGGCTTGCCGACTCCGTCACCTTTACACCGTCGGTCGATTGAGGTCGTGCCGACGTAAGTCCAGCTGCACAGCACGTGAACTCATTCAACACGATTATCTCCTCATTCACTGTCTCTTGCTCTGCGGCTTCACCTTGGGCTCGAGTGAGATCCGTCACGGGATGCTCCTCCACTGTATCTCGCGGTCGCTGGGTTGGCGAGGGCTCTATCTTAGGGTCTTCTCCCAAATATTCTGGATCATTCGGCCCTCGCGCCCCGTCGATGTTTCCGATGACGAGGTCACACAGGTGCTTCGTCATGCATAGAGTAGTAACCTTCCCGCTGAAGTACGGGGTTTCAACCTCAATTTTTGCTTCCAGAAGCATCCGAACCGTACTGTCAATTAGGCAAACTGGTTTCGTTTTGCCTGGTTACTCGCTTTTTCGTATTAAATTTCTCCGCACGATAACCGTGGAGCTACCGGTGTCTCTTAACACCGTAATCTTTTTGCTCGCAACTTTTCCAGGCAGCGTTGGCATTCCCTTCGTAACACCGGTTGGCTGTTTTGTCATTACAGCACCCACAATAGGAAGTTCCTCCCCAGTTTTCAACTCTACGAATCCGTCGGTGATGGCATTATCATCGGATTTCGGTGCTGCTAGCACACAGGATACCTGGTGAGTTTGACTCGCTCCGTTACGACATGCGTCTGCTTTGTGCCCAGTCTGATCACACTTGAAACATTTTATGACCGTGGGACTCGTAAAGTTAGTTCGACAGTTGCTAGAGCGATGACCCACTCGGTTACACAAAAAACATCGCGGAACACTCTCCGGTGCACGATTCTTTTGTTCGGGTGCCGAATTTTTGGAATCTTCGGGACACTCCTTCTTGACCTTGGCCAAATTAGTTCCACCTTGCGCTACCAAGAATTGATCAGCCAATTCAAGCATGCCTTCAAGTGACTCAGCCTTCCTCTCTTTCAAGTACAGCGACAGGCTTGGGTGGCAACTAGTAAGAAATCGCTCTCTATTAAGGAGCTCTGTAAGCTCACATTACTCCTGCGCTGTCCCTGAAAGTTTAATCCATCTGTCGAAATAATGGCTAAGTTCGGCGGCATACTGCGTAGCCGTCTCACCATCAGCTGGCTTTCCTGTCCGAAATCTGTCCCGGAATCCTTCCACAGTAAATCTTAATCGCTTCAGCAAAGCAGCTTTCACCTTTGCAAAGTTGGCTGCATTGGTCGGCGTCAGCCTGCCGTACACACTGAGCGCTTCACCACTCAAGCAAGTACTCAAAGCAGTTGCCCATTGGTGTTCCGGCCAATTCTGGCTCCTTGCAATCGTCTCAAATCTGTGAAGGTATGCGTCAAGGTCGTCCGTCTTATCATCAAACGCTACGAGCAGCTTGCTTGAGTTCAAGCGGAATCCGTGGTCCTCCTGTTCGCTGCTTTCAACTCTAGCTTGGACCGGAGTTTCACTTCGCTGTTGCAAACGGAGCCGCTCGAGTTCCATCTCGTGCTGCCGCTGCCGTTCTCTTTCCTCTCTTTCTTCTTTCAGCTGTCGCTCCTTTGCCTCTCTTTCTTCTCTTGTCCTCTCAGCGGCCAGCTTTTCTCTCTCCAACTCCAACTTCACTTGTTGCTCTCTTTCTTCCTTGGCCCTCTCAGCTGCCAACCTCTTTCGTTCCAACTCAGCTGTTTTTTCTTCCTTGGCTCTCTCAGCTGCCAGCCTCTCTCTTTCCAACTCAGCTGCTTTTTCTTCCTTGGCTCTCTATTTTTCTTCTTTTTCCTTCTGGGTGACCCACTTCCGTAGTTCGGCACCAGAAAGACCCATCTTCTCACCAAGAGCTACTAACTTTTCGAGATCCATTGTGTCTCGCAAAGAAAGCCTTGCCGCTTGCAAAAAATATCTGCCTAAATCAGTATATCGCAACACTCTCCTGCACTCGTTAACGAGAACACTGACCAACACACAAAATCGTTCCGATAGCACTATCAACAACTCAAGGCTCTATCTCACTACTTCAGACACACTGTGCACCAAAAGGTCCTTGTCGCGGACGTGAGATTAATTGTCACAAGTCCCGTTAGTTAGGGAGGCGATCGCCGGGCTAATTCCAAGGGCCGAAGTATCGGCCTCCCGAATCACACCACGAAAGCGTGGACAATTTAGAAGTGGTCCTATGTGAGGAAAGGACTTAAAGACGTCGAGGAACGTCAAACCGAAACTGAAGAAGACAAGCGGAGGGCAGGTGGCACGAAGGTGACAACAAGAAATGAAGAAGAAGAGAAGAAGGCACGTGCGATTACGAGGCAACTGTGCGCCAATCAGCTGATGACCAGTGGTGGCCCATAGAGGTGGCGTGCCACGATTGGGCCACGTGCGACCATTACGTGGCAGTAGGCTTTGTGGCTGGGGACGAGCCGGAGCAGCGGCAGACGGGAGACAGCGGGCTGAAGTGTTGGACGCAGGCGATCCAGGTTCCGGCCAGGGAACGCGGCTGTCCACGCTATTGTCGTCCAACTACCAGCGGGGGCGGCATTGCCGTCACGAGTACTGCATCTCTGGGCGCGGCCTGGCCTCCTGTTCTCTTCCTTGCCGAGGGCATCGCGGATCTCGGCGAGGCGTCTCCACGGTCAGCCGTTCGATACAGCGATGAACGTGGCCTGGCTAATGGTCACGGTTGCGTCGAGCATCGCGTCTCGGCGCACGCTCTTCGCTGGACGGGCTGGCCATTCCCCGCATGGAGCATCGCGTCTTCGATGCGGGTTGACTGCTCAGTAGTCGCACCCACGCCATCAAGCGCCGGCGTCACCAGAGCGTCGCACATCGGGGACGAGCCGAAGCGTCGGACGCAGGCGATCCAGGTTCCGGCCAGGGAACGCGGCCGTCCACGCTGCTGCCGTCCAACCACCAGCTGGGGTGGCATTGCTGGCACAAGTACTGCATCTCGGGGCGCGGCCTGGCCTGCTGTTCTCCTCCTTGCCGAGGGCATCGCGGATCTCGGCGAGGCGTCTCCACGGTCAGCCGTTCGGCACAGCGACGTAGGTGGCCTGGCTAATGGTCACGGTTGCGCCGAGCATCGCGTCTCGACGCAAGCTGTTCGCTGGACGGGCTGGCCATTCCCCGCATGGAGCATCGCGTCTCCGATGCGGGTTGACTGCTCCGTAGCCGCACCCACGCCACCAAGCGCCGGTGTCACCAAAGCGTCGCACATCGGCAAGGGACGAGCGAGACGTTCTGCCGGGCGAGACGCGGGAGTGTGCACGGAGGAGCACGGAGCCGGGCGAGGTTCAGGGTGGCCGAGGATCCAGGTGCCAGTGGAGTTGCTGGCTGAATCGAGGATCGCCAGCGGTGCCGAGCCGTACCGAAGAACGTGCGGAAAAGAGCTCGAGGGTTGAGGCCACGAAGACAGACGAAGCGGGGCGCCGCTCGAGAGGACGAGTTCCTGGCAGCGTTCCTGGGCCGGACGTGGGACCCGTACGTGTCGGCCAGGTCGAGCTCCGGTGTGTCTGTTCGAGGTCGAGTCCGTTGGCCTGTACAAGGGCCAAGGATGGGGCCTGCTGAACGGCTCCTGCCTGAATGCAGTGGCCGGGAGCAGATTCGTGGGCGAGACCTACCGGGTGTGGTCCTCGTTGGCCTGATTCTGGACCTCCGGAGTTGCGACCCTGGCTGCTGAGTTGGCCGCGACGTCCGACTCAACGGCGCTGCACACGGTAGCGTGTCCAGCGCAGTCAGCCGTTCCACCCATGCCATCAAATAAATTGTCCATGTTTGAAGTTTGAAGTTTATTCATCATCATAGTTTTAAACATACATCACTTATCCAGTGGTTGAATGGAAAGGGGTGGTGAAAAGGCAACTGAATGCCTGACAATGCACCGATCCCCGCCCAGACCACAATAATGCACAACACTCAACATGTGTGTCTAGAGCATAAATACATAGATTCAATACAGTGAAATATACAAAGTGTAGACGTAGAGCGTGGAAAAGATAAGAAATAATTACACATCTATAAGTACACTCTTTACACAAAAAAGCCCTTTAAAATCCTATAAAAAACAGAAATGTAGTTGTGAACAGTTGCGAGGAAGTGAAAAATTTACCGTGCGTTTCAGCAAAGCTACACGAGTTGCACTTCATTAACATACAAAAAAGACATATCACGTTTGAAGCATGAGTAGATAAGCGTGTATCTTTTTTTTGAAAATTGCTGGGGATTGACTTTGATTCACTATGGTGGTGGCCATGGTATTTGAGTTTAAAAACGAAGGAATAAGGTGCGCTAGCTTTTGTCTACCGTAGTTGGTCCGAGTCCTCTCACTGTAATAGGTGGTTCTTCTAAAGTTATACATTGGTAGTTTCCGGGAGTAAGCATCATGAAATTTAACTGCGTTTGATTTGATTTGATCGTAAATGACTGTCGCTAGCTTTTTATGAAAGATATTTTCAAATGTTAGGATTCCATGCTTAAGGAAAAGAGGAGCAGAAGGCGTTCGACGCGGAACATTCTCGATTATACGTAGCATTCTTTTTTGCAGTCGGTGAATCCCAATTTTATTTGTTTTTGTTGTCGAGCCCCAGATTAACAGGCAGTATTGTATGCGGGAATAAACTAAAGCGTAGTAAAGTTGCTTTGTCACCCAAAGGGGTAGAAAGCACCTAATTTTTCCAATCACACCAATGGACCGTGATACCTGGGTACGTAGTTTATCTATGTGACTAGACCAGTTCAACGTTTCGTGAAAAATGACGCCTAAGAACTTTTGAGTCTGGACTCGCTCAATCGAAACTCCTCTGAATGACAGCTGCGTATTACGGAGAATGGAATTGTTTCGAGGGTGAAAAATAATGTACTTTGTTTTCTTGATATTTAGTTCTAACTGATTTATTTTCAACCATAGAGACAAATTGTTAAGCCAAAGGTTAGCTTGTTTTTCTATACTAGAGATATCCTGACCGGAAAAAAATACATTAGTGTCGTCTGCGTATAATATAATATCTGCTGTTAGAGGTACGTTTACGATATCGTTTATATATAATAGAAATAGAAGTGGCCCAAGTATGGAGCCCTGTGGGACGCCATAATTTATCTTGCCCATTTCAGACTTTGAGTGTTTCATATCAGTATATTGGAATCGGTTACTAAGGTAACTTCTTATTAAATCAAGAGACGAGCCCCTTATTCCGTATTCGGTAATCTTTTGTAGAAGAATTTCATGCTTAATAGAATCAAACGCTTTCTTAAAGTCAAGAAATATTCCGATTGTGAGGCGTTTTTGTTCAAAATTATCGATTATTTTATCTTTAATAGATAGTAGGGCTTCTTCAGTAAACTTATTCTTCTGAAATCCATACTGATGTTCTGTAATTACTTTTTTTGAGCTACAGAAATTTGCAAATCGAACATATATCACACGTTCTATGATTTTGGAAAATATGGGCAAAACAGAAATGGGCCTGTAATTACCCATGTCATTTTCATCACCACCTTTGTGGATAACAGACACTTTAGCTACTTTTAATTTGTCCGGAAACGTTCCAGTGTTCAAGATAAGATTGCAGATATGGGAAAAAGGTGCGCTAATATTCTCTGAAACTGCTTTCAAGGGTTCAGCCCTTAAACCGTCAAAGCCAGCAGCAGAATTGTTGTTTAAATTCTTTATCAGGAAGGCTACTTCCGTTTCATCTGTGGGAGTTAGGAAAATGGATTCCGGGATGCATGCTGTAATATACGATTTATAAGGCTGGACGGCACCAACTGAAGTATCGGAAGCTCCTGATCTCAAGAAATGGTCGTTGAACATATGGGCAAGTTGAGTACCGGAATAAGATCTGCCCTCTATTTGAACCTCAGAAATGGTCTTCGTATTCTTGTGTTGCAAAAGATCGTTGATAGTGTTCCAAATAGCTTTTTGATCATTGAGTATATTCGCAAACTTATTTTCATAGTAGTTTATTCGGGCCTTTTTAATATCAGACGCTAATTTATTTCTGACCTGCTTAAACTCCATCAAGTACTTTAGGCGTTTAGATTTTATGAATTCAGTGAATAACTTATCTCTTGCTTTCATCCTTTTTAGAAGTGCAGCATCAATCCATGGTTTTCTTGCCTTTTGGGGTTTTTTGTATGCCACGAAAGGAAAGGCTAGATCGTAAAGCTCCGTTATCTTTGTTATAAATATGTCGTAGGCGCTCACAGGGTCAGCGTTATTGTAAACACCATTCCAGCTCTCTCGTGCGATAACGTTTTGGAAAATCTTGATATTTTCTTGGTTAATTTTTCGATAATGCGTAGGATTTACTGGATTTCGTTGTTTTATTGCCCAGGTAAAAAATGCAAAAATCGGAAGGTGATCGCTGACTCCGGCTGTCAAAACCCCTGCGCATACCTCATTTTTACAGTTCGTGAAGCATAAATCTAATGCAGTTTCAGTTAATTGTGTAATCCTGGTGGCTACATAAATTGTATTTTCATAACCAAAAGAAAGCATTTGGTCAAGAAAGTTTTGCTTGTTGCAACTTGAGGACAGCATATCTATGTTAAAATCTCCGGTAATAATTGCCCGTGCGCCACTTTTTTCACAGTACTCAAGCATTTCATATATGAAATCTAGGAAATTAGTCATAGCGCCTGAAGGGGGCCTATATAGAGCAGCTACTAAAAGGCTTTGACATTTTACCATGACAGATTCAAAATGCGTCGATATTACAGTGTATTCTTCGACAATATTGTATTTCACGCTCTCATGAACATAAATCGACACACCACCCCCGCGTTTATTTTCCCTACAAATTGATGCACAACTATAGTTCATAAACTGTATGTTATCACGGTTATCAATAGACCACGTTTCGGTGAAAGCTAAGAAGTCAAACCGGTGATTCAAGTTGTTCAGAAGGAAGTCAACAGATTCTTTTTTATTTTGAAGGCTTTGTGCATTAAGATGAATCAGTGATAACTGTTTTTTGTGCAGTGAAGCAACTTTTTGGAAGGCCTCGGCGTCATAGTAGTTGGTTGCCATGTTTGCGAAAAAAAAGCAGTCATCTCTTGTGGTCAGCTATCTTTCACTTCATCGTATTTTTTCAAGGTCTTGCGCAGCTGCGATTCTAATCAACCTATCATTCGGGCTTCGGCGCACGAAAAGTTTGCCGTTCTTGTGCCATGCAAAATTGTAATTGTTTTCAAGTGCTTTAGTTTTCATTTGCCAGAAGAGGTTCTTGTTGTATGCCGTTAGGTTTTCACTGAAGAATATAGCTGACTTTGCTTTCTTCAGTTCCCCTTTCTTTTCAAGCCATTTTTCTTTCGTTTTGCGAGATGCAAATCGAACTATCACAGTATTGGGCTTGTCTCGAGTTCTTTCGTTTCTTGACGGTACTCTGTGGGCGGCTTCGATGTCAGACTCGGAAAGTTGTGGAAGCTTTAGATCAGTTGCCAGTTGGTTGAGCTTCGCCAATAGGTTTTCGTTTTCGTGATAAGTTAACCCATTCACTTCGAGGTTGAGACGCCTGCTGTACTGGTCTAACTCGTTCAACTCCTGCTGAAGTTTTTCCACATCTTTTTGTTTATCTTGTGCTTCAAGCCTCATAACCCGCTTTCTGAGATCTGACATTTCTGCCGATTGTTTTGCCATCTGTGCAAGAACTTCATCGTACTTACTGGACATAACTTCCATCGATTCTTCAATTTTATCGACAGTTATTTTTATTTCCAACAAGGCGTCGACCTATCCTTTCTCGTCCGCTATATGTAAACATAGTGACAAACGTCCCTAACCATCACGATATCCTATTTGGTGCGCCAGCGGACGCCGGCTGCGGCCCAAAAAACAAGTCAGAGCCGAGAGTTGATAAACAAAACAAACTATATTCTGAATTATGGCAGATCAAAACGATACACAAGTATGCACACTAGCGCCGCCGCGGTGGTCTAGTGGCTAAAGTACTCGGCTGCTGACCCGCAGGGCGCGGGTTCGAATCCCGGCTGAGGCGGCTACAATTCCGATGGAGGCGCAAAGGTTGTAGGCCCGTGTGTTCAAATTTGGGTGCACGTTAAAGAACCCCAGGTGGTCTAAATTTCCGGAGCCCTCCACTACGGCGTCTCTCATAATCATATAGTGGTTTTGGGACGTTAAACCTCACATATCAATCAATCAAGTATGCACACTCGACAATAGGAATATAATACGTCACCAATCAAACAACGTACTACACAGTACAATCAGCCACACTCGAAACAACGGACACGGACAACAATACGCACTACAATGCAGTTGCATGCATCGTACAACTAAGAGACTTAAAGGCTAAAGAGTTCGAAAAACTTATTCAGTTCGAAATTCTTGGAACAAAAGTCTGAATGATACTCTTTGGAGAATCACTCACTCAAAGTCCAGCGTTGTTGTCGTTCCGCTGCCCCCGAAGTTTCTCTTCCAGGAATCCTCGCGTCTTCAATTGGCCGCTCTCCAGGCTCCAAACTTCTTCGCCCTAAACACGTCGGCTTCACACACGCAGCTGTTGCCACGCGTCTTCGCTCGATAGCGGTAGACACCCACTCTTGCCTGTAGCTCGAGTCTTCACCCCTCAGGTGGAAATCCTCTTCTCCTTTGTCACGGAAGACAAAATGCTTTGCCCACACGGCGGAACACCCTACGCACTCTGGCGCATACTTTCTTCCCCTGCTTTGTCACTAAGGACAAAACTTTCACCGACAGACGCGGGGGAATAACCCCACGCACACTGGCGCTAACGTCCTTCTTCTCCTCCTTTGTCACTGAGGACAAAACCTTCGCCGACGATACAGCGGAATACCCTACGCACACTGGCTCTAACTTCCTTCTTCTCCTGCTTTGTCACCGAGGACAACACCTTCGCCGACGACACGGCGGAATACCCTACGCACACTGGCGCTACCTTCCTTCTCCTCATCTCCAATCTCTGCTGCTCGGTTAAATACCTTCCGCGTGAGATTCAAGAAAATTCTCATCATTTCATCGGCGCGATACGCAGCGAAGGCTGGGGAAAGCGCGAGACGGTACGAGGGCCGTCCGCGACGGATGACGCAACCCTGCATCACCACGCCCCTTTCCATCGAGAACGTTCAAGGGCTTGCTCGGCCGCCGAAGAGAGGAGGTTCGTGGGCGAACCCACGCTTCCGAGGGGAGAGGGACGCGTGCCCGGGGAGTCTTTGGATGCTTGTTTTCTTTTTTTTATCGTTGACCTCGAGGCATCCTTCCGGCGCTTCCTCGTGAGAATTTGGTGGCGCGCCCTTTTTGCGCGCTCGTTTTGTGACACAAGGTCATGCGTAGTTTCCGAAGTAGGCGGCTCTGACGCAATGGCACATAAGTCAGTACCTTCAGTAAAGCTGTGTAGAAAAGCGATGGCAGTGTCTTTTGCGACATGCTGAATTTTATTTCAGAAATTAGTGAGCAGTACGTTGGCAAGCCCACCACGTAAGCGAATAATGCCTGGAGCTATGCCAATACCTTTCTTTAGCAGCAGCTCGACATTGCCATCCGCTATTCCTTCACAGTCGACGAATGTGTCATTCATTACGTCAACCAGGACGCTGCATCGTGGTGGCACGGTTACGTCGCCGTCGATAACACGCAACGCAGAACTTCCCGTCTCCTCGTCTTTGGCCAGCTTTATCAAAAAAGAAATACTAGAATTCTGCAGGTTTATTATGGCGCTGTTATCTAGCAGGAAATCCATTCCGATTATTACGTCTCTCGAGCATTCTGGCAGAACTAGGAAATCAGCGACATAAGTGGCACCCTGAATGCCGATCGTGGCGGTGCATCTTCCCAGAGGTGTTATCAGATGGCCTCTAGCCGTGCGTATTTTTGGTCCACTCCAAGGCGTCAGAACTTTCTTAAATCTTTTGCGATTGCATAGCTTACGACTGAATAATCGGCACCAGTATCAACCAATACGTTAAATTCCCGCCCGTCCATAGTAACACGCAAGTCTAAAGAAATTTTTTCTTTACTTATATTCGTCGTCATTTTCTGCTCGTCGCTTCTCCGCTGGGGCCTTGACGGAGGATCTTTGCTCTGTCGGACATCAGCGGCCTTGCCTCCCTAGGTCGCTGGCTTCAGTTTCCTGACGCGGGCTCGTTGACCGATGGTTTCGTGAATTTGATGGTGAGCTTGAACGTCGCGGACTTGGCGATCGATAACGATTTGGTGCTGGTGACCTTGGCTGGTGCTGGAAGCTAGCGGCTGGAGATCCGTGCCTTGAAAGGTACTCCTCTATTTTTATAGGCCTTTCACCGTTACGCGGGCATGGAGCATACACAGAAAACCCACGCAGACCGACCCTTCGGTATGGACAGTGTCGGTAAAGATGTCCAGCTTCTCCGCAGTGAAAACAGAGCGGTGTCCTGTCAGGTGTGCGTCACACATCGCTTTTCCTTATTCTATGCTCTCCAAGAAAAGGTGGGCTGGTCGAAGCTGACTGGCGGGCACCGGGAGTCGTGAACGAGGCATTGTGGACGGCACGTTGGCGTAAAGCGTCTGCGTACGTTGATACATGGCGTTCCTGCAGAGGTTGTTAAAGTCGAAGAGGTTTCACTCCTGTTTCCGACTGAAGAATGGCGTGCGGAACTTCATCACGGATGACGGATGTGAGGGATGAAACTGTCGGCATGACTTGCAGTTGGAGAATGTTTCGAAGCTCCTCTTTGACGATGGAACGCACCAGCTCCCTCAGCGTCTCGTTGCTGCTGTCTCGCTTTGCCAAAAAGACGCCCGCGGGCTCACTACCAGCATCCCGATTGTAGTGACGGGCTCGCTGCTGCAGTGCTCTTTCTATGGTCGTGGCTTCTGTGCGGAATCCAGCAACGGTACGAGGAGGATTGCGAACCAGGCTTGCAAATAAGTCTTGTTTGACTCCACGCATCAAATGGCGCACTTTCTTTTCTTCAGTCATGTCCGGATCGGCTCGTTTGAAGAGGTGGGACTTGTTCTCGATATACATGCTGACACTCTCATTCGTGTGTTGGTTTATTGATTAAAGGGCATTTTCTGCCCTTTCCCGGCGATCCGTGCTGGCATACGCAGCAAGCAACAGCTGCCGAAAGTCTTCCCACGTCGCTATTGCCCCTTCGTGGTTCTCAAACCATATTCTCGCTCCATCCTCCAACGCAAAGTACACGCGGCCCAATTTTCTCGCCTCATCCCAGGCATTGGTCCTTGCGACCCGCTCGAAATGCTCCAGCCAGTCTTCCAAATCTTTGTGTGCGTCACCATGGAAGGGTTCTGGTAAGCACGGGGGAGACATGATGAGTTCAGATGTTGAAGCTGGATTGGCCATTTCTCTGAGATTGGCGGTTACCGCTGCCCGTGTTGCTGGAGTAGTGAGGAGTGGTCCGAATTCGGGTGACTCCCCTCGGAGGCGGCGACTTGAACGCTGGTGTACTAGAGTAAGTTCGCCAGGCTCCAATCGCTGGTGGTCAGGGCTTCTTTCTCTTGCGCCAAGAGGACTTCCAATCATGCACCTCACCTCCACCAGAATGTCACGTAATACAAAAGGGGGAACACACAATGATTTATTGAGGGCGAGCTTGTGCCTAGAAAAGTATGTCACAAAGAAGAGTCTGCTAACAGCGTTCTGCCTACGTGTCCCTTTCTGAACAACTACTCCGTCAGTCTTCCCGGCTCGTGCTCGTACACTAGAGGCATGCGCTGCTCTGCCCAAGATGCGTGAGCAGACGCGAGGGACAGTAGACGCCCACGTAGCGTCTCGTTGGTTGCGAGGCACTGCAAACGCCCACATAGCGTCTCGTTGGTTGCGATGCACTGTAGGCGCTCACATAGCGTCTCATTAGTTGCGCGGCACTGTAGGCGCTCACATAGTGTCCCGTTGGTCCTCTTTGTAAAATAATTAGTAGGAGCAATCTCTGTGGCAATATTAGCTTTGTGAAAGTGCATTGCTGTGTACCATCACGGACGCTTGATCACCGTGGTTCCGTATTACAAGTCTCGTTCGTGGAAAACGCCCAATGTGTCTTCTCTCCAATTACCCAAATAATACTGAGCTGTGTGCCAAGTGAGAAAAAAATACTGCGACAGACAGCCCCATCATGAACGACAAGTCTGCATCGACAGTCGTATGCAGCAGACACTTGCGCGTGCGTTCTGCACAAAAAAACGTATTCCTGACTCCGCGCCTAATCATTTCGAGGGCTATTCTTCCTACTTGATTTTCAAGTGCACAGAAGCCTCACATATATTCTGCTTCACCAGCTTCGCCTCTACATCAATCATCAAGGAAGTGAAAATTGGGTACCAACGAAACAGATCTGGATGTTGCAACTTCACAAGACGCTTTCACTGAACAAGAAGCAGTAAGTTTTTGCACTCAAACAATAAACAGCGACACTCATTGAACGGGTCGATACCAGCCTATGATAGGACGATTGCGCTCCCAAGTGTCACACTATCGTTCAAACGCGAGAAGGTACAGCAATTGCTGTAAGAAGAGAAGAAGGCATCCCAATATTATCGCGAAAGAAAGCACTACGCACGTGCTAAGAAAATCACAACATATGCGCAGAAAAAAGAGAAAAAGTGTTGTAGGCCCGTGTGCTCAGATTTGGGTGTACGTTAAAGAACCCCAGGTGGTCCGAATTTCCGGAGCCCTCTACTACGGCGTCTCTCATAATCATATGGCGGTTTTGGGACGTTAAGCCCCACATATCAATCAATCAAAAAAGAGAAAAAGGCCCTGTTTCTTCTGCATCAAATGAAATGTGACGGAAGAAAGCATTGAGCGTACCCTGACGAACTTGTAAGGGGCGTGTGATATGGCGCTTTCGGTCACAAAAATGCTACGATCATGCGCGCACTTCAGGGCTTGTGGCACTGCCAGCAAAGTGCACTCTTCAGAGGCATGTAGGTCCAAGCCCAGCATCATTAGTCAAGAGCAATGCCTTAAACCGTTTGTGCGTCTTGGGTGATTAAGCAACTTGCTTTTCGACGCGCGCTGAGTGAAGAAGTGCGCCCGAAATCATGTGCCGGCGTCACAGAACACCTGCCGGCGTCGGGCACGCTGCACGGAAAGACGAAGAAAGGCCAGGGTTGCAGCGCTCACCTCAAAACAGCAGCGAGATGCATGTACTACACCCGGTGCGAAGGCCGCATGAAGCGAGCGCGCAGGTGCAGTCTAGCCCAGCCCTGAACACTATCACGGCTAGTCGCTGGCCATCTTCAAGTAATCGAAATACCCGAGGAACTATTTCAATGTGTTTGGTTAGACCTGCTTGGTCCTTTCCTCTCATCAACATTGGAAAACAAATGGATAGGAGCGATGGCAGATTACGCTACACGCTACGCGAGCTCCACTGACAAGCTGTGTAACTGATGGTGCTGACTTTTTGTTACGGGACGTAATAGTGGTTCATGGTGCCCCGAGGCAACTCCTCACAGACCGTGACCGCACATTTCTATCCCAAGTCATCGCCGACACCCTGCGTTCTTGTTCCACGCAAGACACACTGACCACCACTTACCAGCATCAAACCAATATCCTCACGGAACGTTTTAACTGTACTCTTAAAGATATGCTCGCCATGTACGTGTACTTTCGCGTATAATTAATTCCGTCACGACACAGCAGGCTTCCCGCCGTTCTACCGATAGTACTGAAAAGGGCCGGCTTTACCACTTGACACAGTCGTCTCAGCTCATACCTCGTCCACCAGCGAATATGCCCACGACACTGTGGCGTGTGCCGATCACGCCCGTTAACTCGCCAGCGCTCGACTGACAGCGTCGCAAACGAACCAACCATGATGCGGAACATCGAGACGTACTTTTCGCTCCCGGTGCCCACGTTTTACTCTGGTCTTTTCATCGTCGGGTGGGCCTATCAGAAAAACTTTTGTCTCAATACACAGGACCTTACCGTGTATTGCGTCAAGTAACACCTGTCACCTATGAGATCAGCCCCATCTATCAATCACCATTTGCTGTGCGGTCTGGTGATATTGTCCGCGTCTCGAGCATCAAGCCCTACAAGAGTGCGTCAGACAACAACCTTTAAAGCTCCGGGACGGGGTTTCGCAGCCAGGGTCATGATACGTACCAGTGGCATGGAGATGAAGAGGACAAAGAACGTAGACTAGCGCGAGCTAATCTGTATTGCTGCTACTGCTCGCTTAACCGGCTGAAAATATATCAGTGTCTGCTCTTCTGAGTCGGTCTTCTTATCGTAACACTTTAAAGTTTACCTCTCGCCACTTGAATTACTACTGCCGCTTCGAAACTTTTGAAGTTCGCCTCCACTGTGTGTGAGCTTGCACACGTTTAGTCCTTGTATGGAAGCATGCGAGCTATAACAACGACTTGCGCGGACGTGAGCTTTCCTGCGAGATGGGTGTACATTCTGGCAACGATATCGGCTTTCTGACATGTTTATATATATAAAGTATGAGCAAGTATTCAAATTGTGGCTCCTACTAGAGGGTATTTTATTGTACGCCAGTGTCCGCTGACGGACTGACTAGCGTTTTCGCGCACCGCAGGTAGGTGACATCATTGCGTTTGACGGGCCGTTACCAGCGACAAAATATAGAAATAGAAAAGTACACCGCCGCCATGAAAATCACCACACGCGTGAATGGTGAATATGCTGCAAAGTAGTGTGCACTATAAAATGGGGAAATGAACTTTTTCGCAACATCACACGGGAAGGGAGCTTGCGATGGCGGTGGAGAAGCCGTGAAGCGCCTAGTAGGAAAATCGAACCTACGAAAGCCGTTTCAAAACCAAATCTTGACACCTCAGCAGCTCTTCACGTGGAAAAAGAAAACTCCGGCATCCGGATAATATGAGTATCAAAGACCACTGGTGATCAAACTCAGCTGTCCCTCGCCAAATTATAGACGCATGTGATTCCCATCAAGGCTGCTCGCAAGAGCCCCCCTGCTCTCTTTCAGCCCACTTCAAAGTATGCTCTTCTTGTTGGCCTCACTTCGTGCTCTGGAATGAAATTATTATATCAAGAAAACATTGAACTGATCAAACTTTTGACTTCTCGCAAATGATAGCCCAGAGAGAGTTTTCCAAAGGAATTCCTCTTAACAATACGAAAACGTTCGGTACACAATTGGCATGAGTAGAAAGTCGTACCCACTTCGCTGAACTCAATCGCACACGAAGACCACCGCTTATTATTTTTTTGATGACTTCACTGTCTGCACGATAGCAGTTGCAACCTTGGGTGATGCCTTTATGGATGTTCGGCAATTGATGTGATAAATTTTAATGAAACAAGGAACTTAACTTTCTCACTCGCGCACTCTGACGTATGTAAGTTCTTGTGTAATCATGGGAACCATGTACACCTGCAAAGAAACACAACTCGTAAGCTAATTAACCCCTGACACAAAACTAAAGCAGTCAATAGTGCATTATTCTATGCACAATCCTGATCGAAAATTATTAGGACACGCTTCCACAGAAATTCATGGGATATTGCCACGTTCCATTTCGCAAGTCTTTGTTATCGTCCCAAAACACCACATGATTCTCGGCGCAAACCGCGCCTGCAGTTTTCTAGAAGGTTCCGGACTGTAGTAGATCATTTCAATAAGATCACGCCCACTGTGCGAACGGTACAGATTGTTCTGGAACCTACGCCACCGCCAGCGATATCGCTAGAACATTCGACGGCAAGAGTATAAATGCCGACGCGCTTCGCCGCTTGTCAGTTGTTGATCGAAGGCCGACGCTGCGTTCGCCGCTATCAGTCCGAGACTGCTATCTGTGCAAGACTGCTGCTGTAATTGGACTTTCCGTTTACCGGGCACAGGTTCGCCCTAATAAACAGGTAAATCCCAACACGAAGTCTCCTGTCTTCGGCCACGTCACGACCCCGTGGCATCTGGTGGAGGTGCTGCTTCGTTCATGTACCGGACGCCCCCGTCAAGCCGTGAACCCAGCCCACGTCGCGGAGAAGACACCGACGCCAACCAAGAGCAGCGAACAAGCCGCCGACAGCAAGGTCTCCCACCGGAGTACGGTCTTCTACAAGACAAGGCGCGGAAGACCAAGACCATGACCTCGACTGCAGCGACAATGACAACCGGAGCGTCCCAGCCCGCGATCGTCATTCATTAACCCAGGAACCACCAACGTTCCATGGGTCATCGTTTGAAGACCCGGAAACCTGGCGAGAAACATACGACCGCGTGGCCGCCCTCAACCACTGGGACCACGAAGAAAAGCTCCGTCGTGTGTACTTCTACCTCGAAGACACCGCAAGGACCTGGCTAGAGAATCGGGAGTCCACGCTCCGAACGTGGGATGTCTTCTGCGGCGCATTTTTGCAAACGTTCGCGAGCGTCGCTCGCAAAGAGAGGGCCGCTGCTCTACTAGAGACCCGGGTTCAGCTGCCAAATGAAAAGGTTGGAAATTTCACAGAGGAGATGACCCGCCTATTCCGTCACGCTGACCCAGACATGCCTGAGGAGAAGAAAGTTCGTTTCCTCATGCGAGGGGTCAAACAGGAGCTCTTCGCGGGACTAATGAGGAATCCACCGAACACCGTCCAAGAATATGTATCCGAGGCGACCACCATCGAAAAAACCCTGGACATGCGCACTAGACAGTATAATCGTCGCCTGACTCCAGAATGCGTTGCTGCTCAAGCCAGTGACTCCGACGACCTGCGTGAAATGATCCGAGCGATCGTGCGGGAGGAGCTGCGCAAACTGTTGCCTTCAGCGCAGCCTCAAGTAGATTCGATCGCCGACATTGTGCGAGAAGAAGTCCGGCAATTGCTTCGCATTCCCCAAACACCGCTGCCCGAGCCAGAAACTATGAGCTACGCCGCTGCAGTGCGCCACAGCGCTCCTCCCCGTCCACGCCAAAATGCCGCCCCGTCGCACTTCCGTCGCCAGACGCAACCGCCGCCACCACCCCCACCGACGACCTACCGTTCCCCAGCGGGCCAGCGCAGTGCACCGAGGAAAACGGACGTTTGGCGTGCACCTGACAACCGCCCGCTCTGCTACCACTGCGGCGAGGCCGGGCACACATACCGCCGTTGCCTGTACCGACAGATGGGACTGCGTGGCTTCGCCGTCAATGCACCGCGTCCGCAGCCAGGAGATCGGCCACGTGACATCGCCGACTACCTGGCAGGAACTCAATGGACACCACGAAGTCCTTCCCGTTCGCCGTCGCCCAGACGCCGCATGTCACCGCACCCCCGGCAGTACTCTGGCCCAACGCGGGGCCGGTCTCCTAGCCCGTATCCGGGAAACTAAGGGCAGCAACCGATGGAGGTGCGGTTGCTGTGCGACGAACTACCGAAGATCCTCCTCCGACGACGACGCCGCGACGGAGCTTTCCGAACACAACGCCAACCAGGCAAAGCCCTGACGGCGAGAGCTCATTTACCGAAGGTGGCCTGACGACGCAGCATGGAAGCAGCGGAACAAGCCGACGCAGCCGTGACCCGACGCCACGCCCTAACTGTAATGCGAGACGGAGAACTAGCGACCTCGACGTTCTTATTGACGGCCACAGTGTGACCGCTCTCGTCGATACTGGAGCCGACTATTCTGTCATCAGTGGGTCGTTCGCCGCGAAGTTAGAGAAAGTTAGGACATCTTGGAAAGGCCCTGAAATCCGCACAGCCGGAGGTCATCTCGTCACGCCTGCAGGAATCTGCACAGCGAGAGTCACCATTCCACTTCGCTCAAGCGTCATTATTTCAGTCGGCGCTCCTAAATCACCTGACTTGGAAGGCGTCGTTGAAGGCAGTCAGCATCTGTTGGTCACCCGAAATATTTGCGTCGCCAGAGGAATTGCAGAGCTGCGGGGAGGCAAAGCGACGGTTATGCTCACGAATTTCAGCAATGAGTACAAACATGTAAACAAAGAAACAACGGTCGCATACATCGAAGAAATTGTCGAAGCCACCAGTGCTTTCGCCCTCGCCGATTCTGCGGAACCTGCTCAGAGGAACCAAGCCCCTCCCATAGCTTTCGACGTCAATCCCAGACTTCCGAACGATAAGCAAGAACAGCTCAAGCCCCTGCTCCTGCAATACGAAGATTTCTTTTCGTCGTCATCGAAAATTCGGCAGACCCCAATCACGAAACATCGCATCATAACCGAAGAAATTGCCAGACCACTCCGTCAGAGTCCGTACAGGGTTTCGACGCGAGAACGTGAGGCCATGAAGAGACAAGTTGATGAAATGCTGCGGGATGACATTATCCAGCCGTCCAAGAGTCCATGGGCATCCCCCGTGGTGTTAGTGAAGAAAAAGGATGGGACCCTATGTTTCTGCGTCGATTATCGCCGCCTGAACAAAATCACAAGAAAGGACGTGTATCCCCTCCCACGAATAGACGACGCACTTGATCGGCTCCATAACGCCAAGTACTTTTCGTCAATGGACCTCAAGACTGGCTATTGGCAAATCGAAGTCGACGAAAGAGACCGAGAGAAGACGGCGTTTATAACACCGGACGGCCTCTTCGAGTTTAAGGTGATGCCCTTCGGCCTTTGCTCAGCACCTGCCACGTTTCAACGCGTTATGGATACAGTACTGGCAGGATTGAAGTGGCAGACTTGCCTTGTGTACTTGGACGACGTCGTCGTGTTTTCCTCGAGTTTCGACGAGCATCTTCGGCGCCTTGAAGCTGTACTTCAAGCTATCAAGACTTCCGGACTCACACTGAAGCCAGAAAAGTGCAGATTTGCGCATGAGGAGCTCTTGTTTCTGGGGCACGTTATCAGCAAGTCCGGAGTTCGTCCCGATCCACGGAAAACAGCCGCCATCGCCGACTTCCCGCCGCCCACTGACAAGAAAGCCGTGCGCCGATTTCTGGGCCTGTGTGCCTATTATAGGCGGTTCATGAAAAACTTCGCCCGCATTGCCGATCCTCTCATTAACCTTACCAAGGCCGACGTGGAGTTTAAGTGGGAAACGCCGCAGGAACACGCTTTCCAGGAGCTTAAACATCGCCTCCAGACGCCTCCGTTACTTGCCCATTTCGACGAATTCGCCGAGACGGGAATACATACTGACGCAAGCAGCGTAGGTCTTGGCGCCGTTCTTGTGCAGAGGGCTGACGGACTTGAAAGGGTTATTAGTTACGCCAGCCGATCGCTATCCAAAGCAGAAGCAAATTATTCCACAACAGAAAAGGAGTGCCTCGCCATCATCTGGGCTACGTCGAAATTTCGCCCATACCTCTACGGCAGGCCCTTCAAAGTTGTGAGCGACCACCACGCATTGTGTTGGCTAGCCACCTTGAAGGACCCCTCAGGTCGCCTCGCACGATGGAGCCTGAGACTTCAAGAATATGACATTACTGTCATTTACAAGTCCGGCAAAAAACACTCCGACGCCGACTGTCTCTCTCGTGCGCCTGTCGACCAACCGCTACCCGACGACCCGGATGACGACTACTTCTTAGGAACGATAACTACCGACGACTTCGCTGAACGACAGAGGGCCGACCCGGAACTTAAGGCCCTAATAGAATACCTCGAAGGCAGGACAGCCGAAGTCCCGAAGGTATTCAAGCGCGCACTTGCGTCGTTCTTTCTACGAAACGGTCTTCTACAAAAGAAAAACTTTTCACCGCTTCGAGCTAAGTACCTCCTTGTGGTGCCTTCAGCTCTGCGACCAGAACTCCTGCAGGCCCTGCACGACGATCCGACGGCAGGGCACCTCGGTGTTTCTCGCACGCTCGCGAGGATACAAGAAAGGTACTACTGGCCACGTCTTACCACCGACGTCACTCGTTATGTGAGAACATGCCGGGACTGTCAGCGACGCAAGACACCGCCGACAAGGCCAGCGGGACTTCTGCAGCCAATTGATCCACCTTGCCGACCTTTCCAGCAGATTGGTATGGACCTACTGGGGCCGTTTCCGACGTCGGCTTTCGGAAACAAGTGGATCGTGGTAGCTACCGACTACCTCACCCGCTACGCCGAGACAAAAGCCCTGCCAAAAGGCAGTGCATCCGAGGTAGCTAAATTCTTCGTCGAAAATATCGTCCTACGTCATGGCGCCCCGGAGGTCCTTATCACCGACAGAGGAACGGCATTCACTGCCGACTTAACTCAAGCGATCTTGGCATACAGCCAAACGAACCACCGCCGGACGACAGCGTACCACCCACAGACCAACGGCCTCACCGAGCGGCTTAACAAAAGGATCGCCGACATGCTGTCAATGTACGTCGATGTCGAACACAAGACGTGGGACGCCATTCTTCCGTACGTGACCTTCGCATACAACACGGCGGTACAGGAGACGACGCAGATATCTCCATACAAATTGGTCTACGGAAGGAGCCCGGCAACGACGCTCAATGCCATGTTACCCAACGTCACCGACGAAGAAAACCTCGATGTCAGCGAGTACCTTCAACGCGCCGAAGAAGCCCGACAACTCGCGCGTCTCCGTATCAAGAATCAACAGACGACCGACAGCCACCGTTACAACCTTCGACGACGCTTCGTGGAATACCAGCCCGGTGAACGTGTTTGGGTGTGGACGCCGATACGCCGACGTGGACTAAGTGAAAAGCTTCTGCGACGGTACTTCGGACCGTACAGGGTGGTTCGACGTCTCGGTCCACTTGATTACGAGGTTGTCCCCGACGGCATCACGAACTCTCAACGACGCCGATCGCGACCTGAAGTCGTCCATGTCGCACGCCTCAAGCCGTTTCATGCGCGTTAACAAACTGAACCAGTGTTTTTTGTATTATTGTATCGTAATTTATTCATTGTACTTTCTTGCATTATTATTGTACCTTCATCTTTAGTTAAAGCATCGGGACGATGCCTTTTTTCAGAGGGGGGCAATGCCACGTTCTATTTCCCAAGTTTTTGTTATCGTCCCAAAACACCACATGATTCTCAGCGCAAACCGCGCCTGCAGTTTTTTAGAAGGTTCCGGACTGTAGTAGATCATTTCGATAAGATCACGCCCACTGTGCGAACGGTACAGATTGTTCTGGAACCTACGCCACCGCCTGCGATATCGCTAGAACATTCGACGGCAAGAGTATAAATGCCGACGCGCTTCGCCGCTTGTCAGTTGTTGATCGAAGGCCGACGCTCCGTTCGCCGGTCTAGCTGTCTCTTCTCGAGTCCTCAAGCGAGACCCGCGGTCACGTCACGCGGACGTCGACCCCAGGGTTTCAAGTCGGCAAAAGAAGTCTACGCGGCACCGGCGTCTTGTACGCGCGACCGCCGCCCCTGGGTCTCGGGCCTTGCTGCCTGGAGCCCGCCTACCCCATGCCAGGAGGAGGTGCAAGGTCCCCGGTTCACGCCCGCCGTCCCGGAGTCCCCCTGCGGTCCACCTGGTACCACCAAGACCTGCGCGGCGCCCACCTCGGCTGAGCCGCTTCCTACCAGAGTGCAGCTCGACTGCACGTTACAAGTCACCCACGAGCCACGCCCAACCGGCGGCTTGCGGGATCCACCCACCAGAATGGCCACGCCATTTGAACTCCCGGTGAGGGAGAATTGTTTCATGTTTTCCGCGCCCGAGGGCGATATCTCCGTCGATGAGTTAATTGACGCAATTGAAGAGACAGCTGGTGACGACAGCGTATTAGTACTGCAACATATGGGGGGCGCAAAATTTCTTGTATGCACCCGCAATGCTGGCCAGGCGACGAAGCTAATGGTGGCGGAAGGATTTGAAGTTAACGGGGCGAGGGTGCCAGTAGAGGCAGTCGGGCCGCCGGTCACATATGTGAACATTTACCGTTACCCCGCTTTTCTATCAGACGAGGCCCTTAGCAACGCCTTAGCCCAGTTTGGTAAAGTGAAGGGCATTTCCTTCGCCACCCTAGCCACTCGCCAGACCAAGTTAAACGGGGTACGTGTGGTTAAAATTGAGATGTGCCGCCCAGTCCCCAATTTCATCACTATTGCGGGGCACAAAGTCATGTGCGAGTACAGAGGCATGCGCCGGGTGTGCGCGCGTTGTGGTGAAGTCGGGCATATGGCGACTGCGTGCACCACGGCGTACTGTAAGCGGTGCGGCACCTTCGGCCACGATACTGAGGGCTGCTCGGCAGACTGTAAACGTTGCGGGGGTCACCACGGAACACGCGAGTGCTTTCGTAAGCGCTCATACGCTTCGGCCGCCCGCGGCTTCCCCTCGCTATCTGAATCCGCTTTGTCGCACTCTCAGTCGAGCGGCCCCGCCTCTGCCCGAGCAACTAACTCACCGCGTATGCAGGTTCTTACGTCCAGTTCCGCATCCCGCACAACCGAGAGGGGAACCCCTTCCGGGGACCGCGACTTAGACTCCGATCTGATTTCAGGTAGTGGCATGGGCGATCCGTCCGCCAGTGAGGGGGAGAGGCTCGGGAGTTTTGACGAGACTACCACCAGGTCGACTGAAACAGAGTCTAGCGATATCGAGACGGGTTCGGCGCAATCGTCCCCCCCTAAGCCGCCTCCACCCTCGGCGAGCCGGGATGACTGCGGGAATTCGCTGACCGCGGCTGAAGCAACCCCCGAGTCCAACGAGCAGGGAGAGGCCCTCCTTGCTTTATCAAACACACCCGTCAACGTCCGGGCCCCAGTGACCAGCCCGGCCTTGGAGGCCGGCACCCAAGACCCAGCCGGCGACGACGCCCTCATAAAAAGTAAAGGGTATTACTTTCTACCCGGCGACAGCGAATGCGACCATGCTGCACCGACTTCCTCCCCCGCCTCCCATTCGGCACGCCCAAGCCGGAAATCGGACGCGAAAACTGGACAGATAGCCACTGGGCTAGAGCAGAGAGCTCGCTCGCGCTCACGAATACGCCCTGATGACGATAAGCGGTATCTGGGTGAGAGGGCAGCCAGCAAGGAGGCCCGGCAGCGTAGACCCGGGCCAGCAGGCCAAAGCAGTGATAGCGACGCTCCACCACACGCGAAGGCTCAGAAGCTCGAGAAAGACGGTGTGGGCGAAGGGGAACCACCCCCCAAGCCCCGAGACGCAAGTCACTGAAGCGGCGCGTCTGCCCTGTCGGCTTCACGGCCCTTTTCCCTTCCCCTCGTTCGCTCTGGCCGCACTATGTCCCACTTGCCTTCCCTTCTTGTGCAGCGCCCTCCTCGCCCCTTTCTGTCGGCGCGCGGCTGTCGGTTATCTTGCTCGGTGCATTCGCTCACCCCTCTTTCCTGCTCCCCTCCAGCGCTTGGCATCGTGCCCAATCGGCGGATGACGGCCACGCCGCTTGCTAGCCTCGATACTTCCCGCGTTTTGTTTTCTTCTTTTTAAGGTTTTTGATGTTTTTTTTGAAATTGGCTACGTGGAATATCCGAGGGTTTAGAGATAGGGCGAAACAAGCAGCCATCCTAGGTTTCGCTAGGAACCAGAACATAGACCTCCTCTTTATTCAAGAGGCGAATTTCCGAACGCCGCTGGATGTGGTTAATTTCCGCAGAGATCATCAGACCGACGCCTTTTTCTCTCTGGCGACCACGAGAGCATGCGGGGTCGGAGTAATATTTGTATCAGGCAGATTTCGATCAAAATCCCATTGTATTTTCGGGGCGAATGGTCGGTACATAATGATTGACATTTTCATCGAAGGCAAAAAGATTCGCATTGTGAACGTTTATGCCCCCGTGACAAGAAAACATACGAATAAGTTCTTTCAAGAGATGCACGAACTCCTCCTAGAGCCCATTCCCCACGTACTGGTCGGTGATTTTAATTGCGTGGTAGATTCTAACCGGGACGTGAGAGGGCCAAGCCAAGGAAGATCAACCTACAATGCAAAAGAGTTGGTGAAAACCCTTCGGCACCTAAACCTCTCGGACATATGGGTACACCTCTATAAAGACCGCTTCGTAGCAACCCGTACCTCTGGATCAGCAGGAAGTAGAATAGACCGGATGTACTTTCCGGACCTCCTCCTCCCTTTGGTTGAAGGATGCGAAGTACTCGCGCTCCCGGCCAACCTGAAAGAGAAGACGGATCATGCCCCGCTTGTCACGATGGTAAAGGGATCCCCCGGCCCGCACTCTAATAACAATAGCTGGAGAATAGACGCTGAGCTGCTGAGAGATGAGACTTGCGTAGAAAACTTGAAAGCTGCCATCAGCGTATCAGTAGAAAATGCCGGACATATTACCCCCCCTCTGTGGGATAAACTTAAGGAAGAATGGAAGGCCCTGTTACAAAAAGAAGGCAAAGCCAGAAAAAGACGTCATACACAAAAGATGAAAGAACTTCTTCGCCGAATGCAGATCATCAAGGCAGCCGACACGTTGACCTCATGTACAACAGAGTACCTGACCTCGCTCGAGGAGCAATACAATCAACTCCTCAGAGATACCATGAGGCGACCTAAAAGTGAGCATGGACTGTTGGGCACGGCGACCGGAGTTGATGTGAGGGAAGTACGTGGAAATGGCTGTTTGCGAATTACAGAGGCAAAGCGCTTAGACGGTTCGGTAACCGACGACCCAGCAGAAATTGAGAACATCTTCAGAGACTACTTCAGCATACAGTTCCAAGACACCGAACCAATAGACACCAATCAGGGACCCGACCATGTCAAAGAACTATGCAAACATCTGCAGCGAATTAAGGAGGAGGAGGAGCCAGCAACCCTTAGCGCTGAAGTCTCCCCTGCAGAGCTTCGCGAAGCCATAAGAAGCATGACCCCCAATTCTGCCCCAGGCGCTGATGGCCTGACTGCAGCCTTCTATGTGACTTTGCCCTTGCTCGCGATGGAGAACCCTTGCTCGCGATGGTAAATGCGATCTTCAGGTCCTTTAAGAAACCCGACTCCTTCGGAGTGGGTAAAATTGTCTTACTACACAAAGAGGGTGCACAACCAAACGAGCCCACGGCGTGGCGTCCAATCACGCTTTTGAACACCGATTACAAGCTGGTAGCCACCATACTGAACAACAGGCTCAAGCTCCTGTTACCGGACATCATTAGCCCGTACCAAACGTGCGCGATTCCAGGAAGGTCGCTTTTTGCGAACCTCACAGTGATCCGTGACTCTTTCGAATACGCGACGACAAGAGGTTTCAATGGTGTTTTCATTTCCCTAGACCAAGCTAAAGCTTTTGACAGGGTACGACACCATTACCTCTTCGACGTGATGCAGGAGTTTGGCTTACCGGCAAGTTTTATAAAACTGGCAAAAACTTTGTACGAGGACCTAACCTGCACCGTTCTGATAAACGGAGTCGCAACGCCGGCATTCAAGTATAGCAGAGGCATAAGGCAAGGATGCCCATTGGGCCCGACCTTTTTTGTCATGTCTTGCGAGCCGCTGATCACAAGTGTTATTGCGCATGAAGGCATTCGGGGCTTCCCACTGACGGGCCAGGAGCAGGTGAAAGTGCTTGCATACGCGGACGACATTTCCCTGTTTGTTCGGGATGAAAGCAGCCTCCAAGCCTTCAGTGCGACGTTCACAAGATACGCGCAGGCATCCGGAGCGGCGATAAATGCGGACAAGAGCAAGGCGATGCTATTTGGAACTTTCCCTAGAGAAGCCCTAGGAAACATCGAAGTGGTGTCCATCGTTAAAGTACTGGGAATCTACTTCTCCAGTGAAGGGGTGGCACCAGCCACGTGGCAGAGAGCCCTCGAGAGGGCAAAGCAGGCAGCTGCCCGCATTCGCCTCCTAAACCTTACGTTACGTGAAAAAGCGCTAGCAGCAAGGACCACCGTTTGCGCGTTTGCGTTCTACGCCAGTAGGGTAGCGGTGATCCCTAGGAAAACCGCGAGCCAACTGAACGCCGTGATCACCGACTTGCTATGGGAAGGGAAACCGGCACCAGTCAAGCGACACCTCCTTCAACTACCCGAGGACAAAGGTGGCCTCGGCCTCCCACACGTACAAATGACCAGCCAGATACTGGCCCTCAAGATTACCCGCATGCTTTATTACGCAGCGAGTTACGTTGGGAAGAATCTAGTCAACTACTGGACAAGCACCATCACGCACTATCTGGAAAACCACAAACACACTGGCCCGCGCGCGGAAGTGCCCTCACACTTTTACAGGATGGCGGCAACTACGACAAAGATCATAGAAAAAGAAGCCCCGAACTGCGACATTGACAAGGACCCACCCGCCCGAATTGTCGAAGCGATAACAGAAAACCAGTTGTCCGAGGAAGAAAAGGAGCGCATCAAAAGCCTAGGACTGTGCAAACAAAAAATCAATAAGTACCGACCGCGCGAAGTACATGACTTCGAGTGGAAGCGCAAGTGGCAAGTTTTGCCCACGAGACATCGCCTGCACCGTTTCGGCATCACGCCGAATAGCCAGTGTCCTAATTGCCGCGCTGAGGAAACGATCTCCCACGCGTTGTTAGAATGCGGGGCGGCCAAGTCGGTATGGCGCCTGGTTGCGAGGTGCTTCAGCATCCGCCCTCCTCCGGCCCTCGAAAGGAATAGGGGCTGCTTCGCAAGGCTGGTGATTTCCATCACACTCTTTGTGATTTGGAAACGCCGGTGCCTTGCTGAGGTAAAGAACACCCCAGTGAGAGCGGCCTACCCAGCACTAGCCATGATCAGGCAGAAAATAGTGCAGTACTTGGCCAAGCAACTGGAAGCTGGCGGGGAGGACCAGTTCCTTCGCCGCTGGCACACAAAGTTTTTTTTCGTCAGAGGTGCAAAACTCCGTACCCCCATAATCCCCTACTAACCCCTTCTCCCCAAAGCATTGTGTTACAAGTGTATGTCTAGCACCAGTCGAAGTATTGTAAATATGCCTACCCATGTTCACGATCTGTTGTAAATATATGTATATGTGATTGTAAATATATATATATTTGTGGTTTTTTTACGAATGTATGCGTAGTTTTTATATATATATATATATGTGTGTATGTATATGTGTATATATGTGTATATGTATATATATATGTATGGATCTGTGTATGTGCCGCTAGTTTCCTCTATGGATAATGGAGTTTGTATGCCCCATAGTGCACAAGAGGGGTGTCTAAACGAGCACTGTATGAATAAATGATGTAAAGAGTTTTTTGAGTTTGAAGTTAATAAACTTCTCTTTGTATCATTCCGAGACTGCTATCTGTGCAAGACTGCTGCTGTAATTGGACTTTCCGTTTACCGGGCACAGGTTCGCCCTAATAAACAGGTAAATCCCAACACGAAGTCTCCTGTCTTCGGCCACGTCACGACCCCGTGACAATATAAGAGCCTGCATGCCAAAACTTTTGATTCACCCTTTAGATCTGAATAACAGTCCACCCACGCGTTATGGTTTGTATATAAACGGATAGTCGGACTAGTTATGTATTCATGTTTGATCCATGTATGAGTGCTACTCATGAGGCAGATATTATCAGTGACAAAATAGGTGGCTATAGACGAACTGTTGCTTCCTGAAATACTGACATTCGTCACTTCCACGCTTTCTTTCAAACACTTCTTACGGCCTCGTTAAAAACGTCATTTTTGCTTGATTTTTAATTTTTCTGAAAGAAGACCACCGATGAAAATTTGCGAATTGAACTCTTCTTCTTTTTGTTGCCCGTCTTGGGAGCACAGCAGCAACCACGTTACCGATGAGAGTTTACAACAGTCTTCCGTCTTCCCTTTTCATTCATCGGCTCTCGATCATAATTATTAGCAAAGACCAGCGAATTAAGGTTTTCTCCCACTCAGTGCGGCTTTAACAAAAGAAGGGAGGACTGCAAGGAGTATCTTGGTTTGTACAGTTTTTTTAATGCAGTACTTGGCATTTAAGACTACAGAAGTGGTACACACGTAGGTGGTCACGGCTTATTTAATGATGGGGACACCGTGGTCGCTCGAACATGTTTGTGTTGGTAAACTTTGCAGCATACCCGCCATATTAGGTGAGTGATGCTTTTCGTGGCAGTGGTGTACATCTCACTTTCTAAATCTTGTCGCAGGTAATGGCCTGTTGACCGGTGTCACTTGCCTGCGATCCGCTGTGTATATGCTGTCAGTGGACACTGGCATACAACCTAGTAGGGATCACGTTTCTAATACTGCCTAATATTTCATTTTAATAAGCAGCTGACAATGTTGCCAGAATGCTTGCCCATGAGCGCAGAAAACCTCGTCCACGCAAGTCGTTATCGTTCGCATGCTCTCCTACACGGACTAAACGTGTGCAAGAGAAAATCAACTTGACATTTTTTTCTTCACTAAAACAAACATTAATGCGATGAAACTTTCTCATATTGTGGGTAATAGATGCTGCTAATGAATACGCTATTTAGAGAATATTAACTAGGACCGCTGCAATAATCAAGTTCCGGCTAAATTTTGGCAATGACTTCCTTTTTTTGCAAGAGTTTTGCCAGCTGTACGCACAATCTTAAACTATATGTGGCTGAAACTATTTTTCGTGCATTTTACAAGTACATGACTATTGTTTAACACAAACATGTTTTTACAGGAAAAATTTCCCAATATGGAGCATATTTATTATATTCAAGCCCATATCAGAGAGACATGAAAGGGTCAAAATAGATTAAATCTGCTTTAAGTGTAAAGCCTATCACCGTTCTGCAGAAAAAAATGTGCGCCCAACTAATTCAAAAATAATTGATTTTTTAATAATTTGTTTTTGAGCCATGCTTTTGAGACATATTGTGATATAATTAACGCAACCTTGACTCCCGCATACACTCACACAATCACTCACTCATCCACCTGAGAAAACAAACGTGACGCTCGGGTGGATGAGCGAGTGAAGGTTGCGCTAATTATCTCACAATATGTCGAATAACCAAGTAGCCCAACAAAAAGTATTATAGAGCCATTCTTTTAAATTTCTCGGAAAACTTCCGATGTGTATGGTGCTACAGAAATTTTTTTCGCAGCAAATGTTTTGGTGTAAGACTTTCTCTTCACATAGATAGTGCTGATTTTTTTTCTTTCAGAATAAATAGCACATTGTCGAGCGCCAATGTTGGGACAGTTGGCGTCGAATGACCCACTCATGAGCACCCGTCACAGAAGATGGACGCCCATTTGTTTTGCTTTCGCGTCTTCATATTCCAAGCATTGCGCCGCAAATGTGTTCAGCAAACTTACGGAACACGAGTTATTTCAAATCAATTCTGTAGAAAGTGATGCACATGCATCAAAAGCATTTCGATAGTAAATTGCTTAGTTTTTTCAAATATTTTAATATATCTAACTGAATTAGAGCATACGTGGCGCGAAATCACTTGTATTTTTCATGCTATCTTAATCTGAATCTTTTCTTAGCCAAAGACAAAACAGTGTTTGTCAGCAGTCTTCACAAGGCACGTGAAAGACTTTAGGTGACGTTATGAAAAAAAAAATTCGTACATAGAATTCGTTTCGAGCCGCCGTTTCGACAAGCAGACTTTTCTTCCTCAAGGCTAGACCAAGCCGTTTGCCAGGTAAGGTTGTACCTTGCACCACGTCTTTCATGCAGCTGTGCACTTCTGGTCCAACATGGCGTATTGTTGAACCTAGTTAGATCCTGTTAACTAGAATTGTGCACAACGTGACAACTGGGAAACGTGCACAGTCCACCATGAATGCATTCATTCCTTTTTAACTGCTGTATGTGCTGTGCCCTTTGTTACGTAGTGCTTGAGACCCGAACCGTCTTTTTCTTGGTCACTGAAAGTAAAAGTTGTAGCCCAACTTTTAGCGGGGAGTTCTTCCAGTATAGTCGATCGCTTTGCATTTTAAATGTTCGGCATGTCGAAAAGAAGTGCTGCAGAGATTCATTTTCATTACACAGTGAAGGCATAAAGGTGGCTGAGTTAGACAGACCTGTGAAGTTAAACGTTCAGTGAGGGGACTCGACAGCGTAGATTTGTAATTATTAATAACAAGAGCGCATTAAAGTGCTTCTTTCGCAGAAATTCTTGTGTCGGCGTGGGTGTCGTTGGTTGTTAGCCAAAAGTAATCTAGTGCGTAACCGTAAAATCTAGAAAGATGCAAATCTAATCGAATGAGAAAATTTACGGGTCCGAGTGAGGATCGGCCGTTTTCATGCCAAGCAGGTATTCAACCACAAAGCCAAGTCTGTGCTTCAAAATACTGGTAAAGTGACTTTCCGTGCTTAAAAATACAGCGAAAATAACGCTCATGCGTTAAAAACGCACGAGCCTTGCATAAGGGATTCACACTACAATATGTAATATTGCAGCACTACTGCATGGTACAAGCGTACATTGCCATCGCGGGTCAGAACATGATTATCATACCGACTTCTTGGTTCAAGCCGACCACCCATTACAAAAGGCACACATGAAGTGGGTACATAGCAATCTAAAAAAGACTTCGTACGCATAATTGCTCGAGGTGTAAAGCATACTACCCATTACACAGAAAGCCTCATGCAGAAGCTTCACAGACACAAGGTACTTTTAACTTTATTGGTTACATTGTAGTAATCAACAATTTCAACTTTTCGAGTAATATTATTCAATAGAGAGCATGGTTCACATAAAAAACAACGCCAATAACGAAGGACAAGAAAAGAAGCAGGCAGACAGCGGCACTGCCTGTCTCTTTCTTTTCTTGTCCGTCGTTATGCGCTGTTTTTTATGTGAATCATGTCGTATAAACTTGCCCAAGCAACCACGTTAGCTAAAGAGCGTGGGCTATGTGGTTAAAGTGCCCACCGGGACAGAATATTGCTATTGCGATTTTCTCCTAAAGACGAAGCTTGAGGGTCCCAAAATTTTTCTTCATTTCTACATGAACACCACCTGCTATTCCAAGAAACCTTCAGCAGGTGAAAATTTGATAAAAACAAGGAAGATTTATTGATGTTGTTGGCCGTTGGTAAGCTTTTCCCATCGTGCTTCAGTGACATACGGCGACGTTGACATTGCAGATGATATCGTGGAATAATATCGCAATCGCTTGATGATATTGCAAGTGTATATGCATACTGAATGAGTGCCAAACATTTATGACCTGGTACCTATACTAATTGAACGAGTTGTACATGTCTGGTATTAACAAACAGAATCTGTCTAACGTACTCAATAAATTAGATGCGCTTAAAGCAGAGCAGACAGAGAGGCAGTCTGTTAATACAACCACTGCTGATAGACCATGAGACAATTTGTGCAAAGGTAGGACTATTGCTAGCAATTCAGCCTGGTAAATGTTGATGATCTGATTGATATGTGCGGTTTAACGTCCCAAAATCACCATATGATTATGAAAAACGCCGTAGTGGAGGGCTCCGGAAATTTGGACCACCTGGGGCTCTTCAACGTGCACCCAAATCTGAGCACACGGGCCTACAACACTTTTTCTTTCTGTTCTGTTACGATTGATTTCTCTTCAAATAGTGACCATTTTCCTGTATACTTTGAAATCGCTTGTCTTATAAACTCTCTTGAAAGAATAGAGAAAACATTGGTCAATTACAAAACATTTAAAGTCTACTTGCGTGCTAACATTAGGGCAGTATCTAGTCGTCGAAATGAAGACCTGGGCAGAAATGTCTGTTCTGCCTTAGAAGTCTCCAAGAACACTTCAAAATTCATATTTGCTTCAGCGTCAACTGAAAGTGCCCCACCTAGCAGATGGTAAAATACTGAGTGCACGCGAGACTATAGACGAATAAAAGCTGCATGGAGAAGACTTATATGTAATGAGAGTCCACAAAATTGGAAGGATTATCAGTTCATTGCGGTAACAATTAAACGCACTCTATCGCGAGTGAAAGAAAAATATGATCAAGAACATATCAAGTACTTGTCTAAATCGAATAACAATCCGCTTTATTTCATTTATTTCGTAATAGAAAGAGGATCCCTATAACAGGAAATTGTAACTCATTCATTAACACCTCACAACAACTACAGCAACCATTAAATCAATTGGCTTAAATCACCTTTCAGTAAGATGTGAAAACCTATGTTTAGGCCGACGACATTGCTTTTTGACATCCAGTATCTTTAAAATATTGTCACGCGCTAGGAGCTCAAATAAACCTACAAGGAGACGCGACTGTCAAAATCTCAAAGAGGGACGTCTGCACTGGCACGGGTTGCTCATCTTTGTCTTCTTAGTTCTTCTGGCACAGAACTGGCTTACTCTTCAGTGGCACAGAACACCAGGTGACATCACTCCTCCCAAGAGAGCATTGACCCGATGCTCAAACAAACGTGTGCACAGCAGTGGGTCGGATTTGGCAACATAAACAAACATTGAACAAACTAGCACACGGGAAAAAATTCGTCCTGAGCCCGGCAATCGAAAATCAACGGCATTCACTGTTCCCATAAAAAGTTCACTGGCACACGAAGAAAATTTGCATCACCGTGTAAATTATGGTTTTAGGCGTGCGACGTGTACAGTCTCTGGGCGTGGTAACCTGCGCTGGGATGAGGGTGAGCCTCCGTCGGGAACTACTTCATAGTTCACATCGCTTACACGTCTGAGTACTTTGTAAGGTCCAAAGTACTTCCTCAGAAGTTTCTCACTGAGACTTCGCCGCCTAATGGGTGTCCAAACCCAAAATTGGTCACCAGGTTCATAATTAACTTCTCGATAGTGGATGTTGTACCGCCGTGCATCTGCACACTGTTGAGTTCTGATGTTTACACGGGCCAGTTGACGTGCTTCCTCAGCGCGCTGAATGTACTCATTGATGTCGGGGGATAACTGGTCGAGCTTGTCTATGTCCTCATATGGAATCATGGCGTCTAGCATAGTTCTGACATATAGACCATAAATGAGCCGAAATGATGTGAAGCGTGTAGTTCCCTGCTTTGCACTGTTGTACGCAAACGTTACATATGGCAGGACGTCGTCCCACGTTTTGTGCTGCACATCCACGTACATAGATATCAAGTCGGCTAGCGTTTGGTTTAGCCTTTCTGTTAAACCATTACTCTGAAGGTGATATGCAGTGGTCTTTCAATGGGTTGTGTAACTCAACCTGAAGATATAACCTAAGAGCTTCGCTGTGAATGATGTCTCTCGATCAGTGATGACACATGACGCGGTGCCATGTCATAGCACAATTTGATGCATAAAAACTGGCAACTTCAGATGCGGTCCCTCGTGGCAATACCTTCGTCTCAGCTTAACGCGTCAAGTAATCGGTTGTCACAATTATCTATTTGTTTCCGAAAGAAGACAAAGGAAATGGGCCTAGGAGGTCCAATCTTACTTGATCAAACGGTGTACGTGGTGAATCGATCGGTTGTAGATGGCCTGCAGGCTTTAAAGGAGGTGTCTTGCGACGCTGGCATTCACAGCATCTCTTCATGTAGCGTTTGGCTCAGGCAGATATTTTAGGCCAGTAGTAGAGTTGCCGCACCCTATTCATAGTTCTCGAGTAGCCTAGATGGCCAGATGTGGGCTCGCCGTGGCAAGCTAATAAGACATCATCGCGGAGGGCTTCAGGCACGACGAGAAGATGAGATCTGTCACCAGCACCGGTGTTCCTTTTGTATAAGACGCCATTTCGTAGGCAAAATGATGGCAACATTCGCGACATCGGACGAGGAATGGGCACGGTGTCACCTTCTAAGTGATCTATAATCATTCTTATATCGGTGTCATTTCGTTGGTGAGACATCAGATCCAGCCCGCTGAGAGTTGCCACGAAGGTACCGTCTTCTTCTGCGCTTGTACTGGTGGATTGAAGAGGTGCCCGTGATAGCGTGTCGGCATCTTTGTGCTTTTCGCCTGACTTGTACACGATGGTGGCATCAAATTCCTGTAGGCGCAGACTACATCGTGCTAATCGTCCTGAAGGGTCTCGTAGATTGGTCACCCAGCACAAAGCATGATAATCAGTCACCACTTTAAATGGTCTTCCATAGAGATACGTCCCAAACTTCGTAATTGCCCAAATGACCGTGAGACACTCTTTCTCTGATGTGGAATAGTTAGATTCTGCGCGAGACAGTGTGCGACTTGTGTAGGCTATTACCCGTTCCATGCCGTCTTATCTTTGTACCAAAATAGCTCCAAGACCAATATTGCGGGCATCAGTGCGTACTTTGGTGTCAGCATCTTCATCGAAGTGTCCGAGCACAAGAGGGGAAGAGAGCTGGTGCTGTGGTCCTGCAAAGGCAGTCTGCTTTTTTTCAGCCCAGACAAATGGTGTGTTATCACGCGTGGGGCGTAATAAGGGCTCTGCAGTGTTGGAGAAATTTTTAACAAAGCGCCGGTAATACGTGCACAGACCCAAAACCGTCGAAGACTTTTCTTGTCAGTTGGAGCTGGAAAAGCGGCGACGGCAGCAGTCTTGTCAGGATCAGGCCGCACACCGACGACGCTCACGACGTGACTAAAAAAACTTTACTTCTTCGTAGCCAAAATGACATTTCTCAGGATTGAGTGTGAGATCAGCCGATCTAATGGCTTCGAGCACATTCCGAGGGCGACGAAGACGCTCGTCAAACGTTTCTGAGAACACAACGACATCATCGAGGTAGACGAGACAGCTTTTCCATTTGAGGTCTGCCAGGACGGTGTCCATCATTCGTTGGAATCTGGTTGGAGCTGAACAGAGGTCGAAAGGGAGCTCTTTGAATTCATAAAGACCACACGGAGTTACAAAAGCGGTCTTTTCCCGGTCACGTTCGTTGACCTCTATTTGCCAATAACCACTCTTCAAGTCGACGGACAAAAAATACTTCGCGCACCGCAGCCTGTCCAGAGAATCATCGACTCTGGACAATGGGTACACGTCTTTCTTTGTGGCATTGTTCAACTTCCTGTAGTCTACACAAAATCGAAGCGCGCCATCCTTTTTTTTTCACAAAAACGACTGGGGTCGACTAAGGGCTGCTTAAAAGGCTGTATCACGCCATCCTGGAGCACTTCCTTAACCTGTGTTTAAATCGCGTGCTGTTATGTTGGCGGAACACGATAAGGCTGCTGCCGTATGTGATGCGAATCATCGTAGGTGATAATACGGTGTTTCGTTATCGGTGTTTAACGTATCTTCGAAGAACGTGCAAAGCATGTGTGGAATTCCAGCAACAGCTCACTCAAACGCTGCTTGTTCACTTCATAAAGCGTTGGATTGATGTCAACGCTGTGGAAAGGCGCTTCAGAAGTGTCAACGGCCACGGAAGCAAAGCACTCAGTGACATTGGCGAATGGTCGGCGTAGGCGATGACAGTTCCTGGAAAAAGGTGCCGGTGCTCGTAGCTGAAGTTTGTGAGAAAAACGTCGCACTGATCATCACGAAGGCCAACAAGGCTTCTCGCTACGCAGTCACCCTGAGACAGCAGAAGCGAATGATTGCTTTCCACGACTGCTTCACCGTGCATCTTTCCGTCCCACGCCACCTGAACCACAACAGTTGCACAGGGTGGTAACGTGACAGCGTCGTCGATGACGCGAAGACACACTCGGGAGTGGCTGGGGTCCGCGTAAGCTGGTGTGGCGTTTGTGGTCGCGAAAGTGCCTAAACGTCGTCGAATGTCAATTACAGCACCATGCTCTCTGAGAAAATCCATGCCAATGATCAGGTCTCGAGAACACTGCCGGTGAACACTCAAACTGGGAACAAACGTACAACCGCGGACTTGCAATCTAACCGCGCACATACCGAGAAACGTGACGATGTGCCCTCCAGTTGTACGAATTGGCGTTCGGTTCCAAGGCGTCGTTACTTTCTTCAAAAGGGTGGCCTGTTTTTCGCTAATTATGGAATAGTCCGCACCAGTGTCCACTAAAGCGCTGACTTCGCGACCATCTAGCAGAACAGGAATATCTAAGAAAACTTTTCCACAATCAGCCGGTGATGTCGTTGTCAATGTATCGTCGGTATTTTCAGTCCGCGTCGATAGGGGGTCTTGAGCATGACCAGTCTGAGTGGCCTTTCCCCCGAAGGTCGCTGTGGCTAGTTTTCCCGACGCGGGCTAGGTGACCTGCTCTGCACCACGCCCGAATAGGCGCGATGATTCGATGAGAACCGCCGCGGTGACGGAGAACGTGAGTGGCGCCGAGATGTCGATCCACGCTGCTGGGCAACGTTGTGCGCAATTTCTGGAGGCCACTGGCCGATCCTAGGAGGTGGAGAGTTGGCCTAAAAACCATGAAGTCCCAGCTCTCGATAAGTGCACTGTCGGTAAATGTGGCCAGGTTTGCCACAGTGATAGCAAAGAGGACATCAATCGGGGGCCCGCCACACGTCCGACTTTCGCGGAATCGGTCAGCGGTCGCAGAGGTACGGGCCCGCTTGGACTGCCTGAAGCATGGCTGGGGCCGTGGTATGAAATGGAGTGAAATGTGGTGCAGGTTGGCGCAGCTTGGTCTGCCGGAAGCATTGCAGGGGCTGTGATGGGAATCGGAGCCAAAGGTGGTGCTGGCTGGAGCAGAGTTTGCGCATACGACATGCGAGCGAAGTCATTCAGGGGCCGCGGCTCTGTCTGACAGGACGGTTCTCGTAGTGCCTGCTTGACTTCATCTCGGACGATGCCGGACAAAGAACTGACAGTGAGTGCCGAAGTTACTGATAACTTCTGCAGTTCTTCGCGCATTACAGAGAGTATGAGCTCTCGGAAGAAGTCGACGTGGCCCCCAAGATTGTCCATGTAGACCGTAGCAGAAACAAAGTTCACTTGTCGCTCGTACGTCTGCGTCCATTGCCGAAGCGTGCTTTCAATTAGGACGGCTTCAGCAAGAAACTTTGACGCTGTCTTGCGTGAGCTGCTTACAAGACCACCGAACAAGTGCTCCTTCACTCCAAGCATCAGGTATCGAACCTTCTTCTCTTCCGGCATGTGAGGGTCAGCTCGTCGAAAAAGACGCGTCATGTCCTCAACATAAATTGCGACACCTTCATTTGGCATTTACATATGGCACAGAAGTTCACGCTCAGCTCGCTCTCGGCGATCGGGACTTGCATACGTTTCGAGAAGCCGGCGTTTAAGTCCACCCATGATGTGAACACACCTGCCCAGTTTTCGTACCAAACACGCGCCCCGTCATTCAGACTGAAGTAGACATGTCGGAGCTTGTCTGTGTCATCCCACATGTTATTAGCGGCAACGAAGTCATAGTGGGCTAGACAATCCTCAACATTTCCATGGACGGCACCATGAAAGGGATTCGGCGTTCGTGTTTTGAACAGCGCATAGTGTATAGGCGTTGCGCCTTCCATACCTGCTGTGTTTGAGCCGCTTGGGACGTCGCTGCCTGGATAGTTGGGGACGTCATTCTCTCTGGGAGAAGTCCGAACTCAGGGTCCAGTCCACAGATCCTTTGGCTAGCACGGTGAACAGGCGTAACCACTGGTATGGGGCTGGAGGTTTTTGCACTTGGAGGGGTTCGGTGCATAAGGTACCCAGCACCTCCACCAGTTGTCACGCGATAGGAGCTCAAAGAAACGTACAAGGAGACGCGACTGTCAAAATCTCAGACACGAAGATTGGTTGGTTGGTTGGTTCCTCAACACCTTGGCACAACCCACCTAGGGGGATAGGCCATGATTGGGACGGTGCCTTGCTTTTTAAATTAATTCACTTCTTGAAAGAGAGGGTTGGATTAATTAGGTAATATAGGTAATAATAAAAAGGTGTTACATTAAAAAAAAGAACCTTGAAAAGAAAACATATAAACATACAAAAAAGAGAAAAAAAATAGATAACTCAACTGAAGTTATCCATTTTTTTTAGAATTCCATTCTTTTAGATTCTCGTAAGAAATTTGTAACAGCGGTAAAAACGCTCCTGTGGCTGAATCCAAATGCGACTGCGCCAAATGAAAGAATCACCGGAAGTGTAAAGTTTAAGCCCAACTTTCGTAGGGGTTCTTCTAGTACATTTTCTCTTTTAGTTTTCAATTTTCGGCATGACAAAAAGAAGTGATCCAAAGATTCCCTCTCATTACAATAAAGGCACAAAGGCGAGTGTGCCAGACCCGACCTGTGAAGGTAAAAGTTCAATGAGGGGACTCGACAACGCAGCCTGGTAATTACTATTTCTTCCTTCCTTGATGAACACCACTTGTTCTTCCAAGGGAACTTTAGATGTGTGAAGTCTGGTACAAACAAAGGGGATTTTTCAAAGTTATTGGTCGTTGTGCGTTTTTCAAACCGTGCTGCTGTTATATATTCAGAAGTAGGCAAAATAGGTAAAACAGGACAATCAAGGGAAGATACAGCTAGTGCATCTGCATGCTCATTTAGAGCTAAACCTCTATGGCCTGGTACCCAAACTAGTCGGACGAGTCGCACATGTCTAGGAATGAGCGAGTAGAAAGTTTCTAAGGTACGCGAAAAAGTTGGTGAGCTTAAGGCACTACAGACCGAAAGACAGTCTGTTATAACAATCACCACTGATAGATCTTGCGGCACTTTACGCAATGCAAGGACTATTGCGAGTAGTTCTGCTTGGTAAATAGGTGTAAAGTCGGGTAATCGAATTGCGAAAGCCCAATCTAGAGAGGATGATACGATTCCTACACCAGCCTTCTCACCATAAACCGAAGCGTCAGTCGCTATCACAGTGGATGTTTCTAGATTGGCCAAATGATCTTCCAAAATGCCATTTATATACTGATATGGTAAAGTTTTTGCATTCTTGGGATATATATCGTCAAATTTTATCCTAATTGCATCTACAGTGTTGAGCACAAGTGTTTCCCAAAGGTTAACTCTTAAGGGCTCCAAAAGTTTCTGAGTAAATATTACTTGAGGACACCTTAATTTAGGCCATTGGTGGTTGAAGAATGAGGTATGCTGGTTAATGAACACATACTGTGCCCTCCACTGAGGTGATGCATATATTTTAAGGAATGTACGTACTGTTAGAATATGAAATCTTTTGATAAGAGAAGGCAGGCGGGATTCTTCGTATAGGATATTGTTGGCAACATATTTGGGTAGCCCTAGGCATAAGCGTAAAGATTCGCGTTCTAGCAGAATCAGTGGTCGAACTCTGTAGGCCGGAGTGCCAGAAAACAAAGCACAGCCGAATTCTAGTATCGGTCGAATGTACATGCAATATATCATAATGAGCACGTCTCTACGCAAACCGGCACGATAATTACTGAGCCTGCGCAGCATCCCTACGGCACGTGCTCCTTTAGCGGCCATGGTTTTTATGTGGGGGCTCCAGTTTAGTGTTTCGGTGTAGGTTACCCCCAAGTACCTAACTGACTCGACCTGAGGTATGGTGTCCTGCCGGTACGTTAGTGAAATTCGCACTGGGGCATTTTGTGCGAAAACTATGATTGTACTTTTGTTTGTATTGAGGCATAGGTTGATATCCTCCAGCCACGTTTCCAGACTATTCATGTATGTCTGCAGAATCAGGTACAGTGTGTGAATATCCGCCGACGCAGCAAAAAATGCAATATCATCGGCATACACATAGACCTGTACATCTTGCTGTATGGGAATGGAACATAGTAGAGCATTAAATAATAAGGGCGATAGTACTGACCCTTGCGGTATACCTCTCGTTTGCCTGTATACTGAAGAGTTGACACCAGATTGCGAGCAGTAAAATTCTCTATCACCTAAGAAAGCATGGATCCAGGCCACAAAGTATTGAGGCAGTCCTAAATTCTGAAGTGAATCTAGCAGTTTAACATGCTCCACGCTATCATAGGCTTTTGTGATATCCAAGGTTACCAAAGCGGAGTATTGTTTCTGATAGCGAGCAAGTTGTATTCTGCTTTCGAGATCCACGTGCGCACACCAAATGGAGCAACCTCGCCTGAATCCAATCTGACATGGGCTCAGTGTCAGTTTTTCTGACATCCATCGATCTATACGTCTATATAAAATTCTTTCAACTAGTTTTACTAGGTTCGATGTAAGTGAAATGGGCCTGATATTATCTAAGGTAAACCCAGCGCCTTGCTTTTCTAATAATGGAATCACTTTTGTCATTATCCAATCAGGTGGGATCCAAGAGCTTCTAAGTGAGTTATTAATAATTTCGAGTAGGCCAAGTGGGAATATTTTATGCACAGATTTTATCACTGATGTCGTCATGCCGTCAGGACCAGGAGCCGAATGGGGTAGTGTTCTGACTACGTTTGCTGATTCTGCAGGCGTAACCTCTTCAAAATCCTCAGCCCTTTGGGGGGACTGGGCTTGGTATGAGAGAAGTGTCGTAAAGCGACTTTCTAGGCCCTGAGCTATATCTTCTAGAAGGACCTTCAGTTCAACTGGTGATGATACTACAGATTCTATATTTCTTTGTACCGGAAGAACTTTCTGAGTTCTCAGAAAGCGAAAAAGTGCTTTTCTATTGACCGGCTTTGACAGGAACTCACATCGGTCGTTGTTAAATTTGTCCTTCGCATTAGCGATGGTTCTCTTAAAAATAGCGGCTGCATACTTATAATCACTCCAGTTCCTGGGACACTGGTTGAAGATTAATTTTTTCCATGCAGCCTTTCTTAGTCTATAAGCCCGCGAACAGTCCGCATTCCACCAAGGGTTGGTAGACGGTTTAGCGCTTTCAATGGTGAATTTTTATTTATTTAACGACTCTTTTAAAATGTCGCTAATTCTGATGGCGTCTAGTTCTGCATCATTCGTTTTATTAGATAAAGCGCCTTGTAAGGATTTCTCAAAAGCATTAAAGTTTACATGTGTTACGGCAGATCTATTCTTGGAGGTTGTTGGACATACCACCTCGAACAGTATTGGCATATGGTCACTACTTGTTCACGAGTTAATCGCAGACCATGATAAGATGGAGAGGTTAGCGTTAGAAAAAGTTAGATCGAGTACCGAGGAGGACTGATTACACATAAAAGTAGGAGTTTTTGTGTTTATGCATATAAAGTTATTATTTTTCACCCAATCCCATAAACGTTTGCCATTCAGATCAGTTTTAAAACCCCAAGATATATGATGAGAATTGAAGTCACCTACTAATACAATATGTTTTTGGCAATATTGAACTGCAGTATCTAGGACAGAAGAATTTAGAACACCCGCAGGAAAATAAGCATTAATAAATGAGAATGGGAGGGACCCAGGAATAGTAATGCTTATTGCTAAAATCTCGCTTTCTGAAGCCAATGACTGATAAATAATTTTAGCTCTATGGGCGATTTTAGATGAGATAAATATTGCCAAACCTCCACCCCGAGTTGGGCGGTCTAGACGAAATGTGCGGTAATTTTTAATCCTAAAATACTTACTTTCTGCAAGCCAAGTTTCTTGTAAAGCAACAATATCAGGGGAGTAATTATTGCAAAGTTGAAGTAAATCTGTGGCTGCTGAAAAAATGGAGCGGCAATTCCACTGTAGTACTTTTAAATTCCCTATTTTGAAGAGATACCAGCAGCACTCACTGCTTTCTCTAAGATGCTATCCTTTAAAAAATCTTTTTTGATAGTTTTTCCTTTTGATATCTCTTATTTCTTGATTTAGGACTAATTGAGGACCGTTGTGCCTCAGGAGAAGCACGTCGTTTCATATTTCTTGAGTCGGAGTCCATTTGTTCTGGTTGTGAGACATGAGAATCGGAGTCCGAGCTCCAATCTAGGTCTTGTACAAGAGGCTTAATTATTCTACGGCCAGTGTTCGGCGTGTCTGGCTTTGACTTCGAGGGGCCTGGTTCCGATGGAATATCAGTAACCTTAACTGGTGAAGGGGGCACGGTAAGTTGGTTACCTCCCTGCAATATTTGATTCAACTGAGTGCTCACTATTTGTGCCAATGACTCCGTTAGGCTCACGAATAGAGATTCCATAAGTTTCGTCATGGCCTTTTCCACCGTTGATGTTATTAAATCAGGCAACGATGAGTCAAGCATCTGGTTTGCCCGGTTGGCAACGGAGGCTATAGCCACGTGAGCGCTCAGAAAGAATAGATCGGGCCTCACGCCGGGAGCATCGTTGTTGTTCGATGATCTCTAGAAGTTGCAACTCACATGTCCTCATGGGGCAACTTTCATCGTCAGCCGCGTGATTTCCTCTGCATAGACAGCATCTCACCTCTTGGGTTGAACATTCGTCGGGTTTATGTTGGTCAGAACATGTGCGACACCTCACATCCGATCTACATCCCTTGATGGTATGCCCATACCTCCAGCATTTTTTGCACTGCAGTGGACGAGGGGATAGTGCATCAACACGATAAATTAGTGGCCATGCCTTAATTTCAGTTGGTCGAGCCGTGCCGACGAAAGTCACAATCACTGATTCTGTGGGGACCTTTTTGTTCTCAACGTTACGCGAGCATCGAAATACAGAGACTGCTCCTGCGGCCGCAAACATTTCAAGTATTTCGGGTGGTGTAAGGTTCAAGTCTACTCCTCGAACTAGTCCCTTCACACAGGCCAAATGGGCAGGTACGAAACAGCTCACCGGATTTGAGGCAAACGTTGTGCATTTTAGAAGATCTGTGATGCAGGCCTGGTCCGGCGAGCAGCACAGGATGCCTCCACGCCCAAATTGACGCACCTCAGTAATCAATTGGTAATAATCGGAAATCTTCCGGAGTTCTTCCTGAATTAGTTTCGGGTTTTTCATGCGAATAGACTCGCCGTTGGTTGGAACCAGGGCCACAGGAACGCTCTTCAGACCACTGCGTAAAAATAGATCGATTGGCAAATCACTGTTAGGAAGGGACGCCGACCAGGCAGAATATGCCTGGCCGGGAGAGGAAAGAGACATCAGGTTGATAGGCTTAACAGCACCGCCCGATCCGGCCGCTCCCCCACAGGAGGAAGCACGAAAGTGCCCTTGAAGCAGTCAGGAAGCACCGGAATGAAATCTGCTAGCTCACGACACCAGGCACCGCACAGCTGGTCAGGGAGAAGCAGGTGGAAGGTTCCTAGTGTAACAGCAGGTGGAACCGAAGAAGCAGGTGGACACGAAGAAGGACGTCTTCACTGGCACGGGTTGCTCGTCTTTGTCTTCCTCGTTCTCTTGGCACAAAACCGGCTTACTGTTCAATGGCACAGAACACCAGGTGGCAATATCTTGCAAGCATATCTAAATGAACTCGAACACTGGTTGGATGGTTTGATGTTGAGCCTGAATACCAATGAATGTGCTATTCTTGTTTTTTCCTGTTCAAGATCCTGTGCACATATATATCTATTATAAGTTCCAAGATATTCCACAAGTACAAGCATTAAAATCTCTTGGAGTTATGTGTAATGTCATCTCAGTTGGCGCCTTCACATTAAATTCAACGTGACAAAAGAAGTACGCGCAATGGGCGCATTGCGTAGGTTGATTAGCTGAAGATCAGGGATGAGAAGGAAGGCACTTTGATGATATATAAGGTGTAAGTACGACCTTTGTTAGAGTTTGGCTGTGTTCTTTTTTGTGGTGCGCCAGCCCACAAGCTCGGGCCGCTTGTTCTCTTGGAAAGGTAGGCTTTACGGCTCTGCATAGGACTTCCAAAGTATACTGCAAACGCAGTGTTGTACGATGAAGCACGAATGCCACCTCTTTAAATGCCACTTTAACATTCATGCTGTGCAGACTTTTTTACGATTATATGAAGCAACCTTAAACCCTGTAAAACTGTTTTTATTTCCAATTCTGACCTATTTTCTCTGTGCATTGACCCAGATTTCATAAACCACAACTAGTATTTGTTCAATCAATAATTGAGCCTCTAAATTTACGAGTTCGTGATCTGCTTTCTTTAACTGGGCAACAAATTTCTCCAGAAACTGTTTATCATGACATCTTCCCAACTAACGCTAACTTATTACCCACAGGTATTTTAAATGGTTTACCACAGGAACATATAAGTACTTTGCCAACAAATGTCATTATTGCGTTGTACGCATCGTAATCAGATGAAAAGTCAGGTGTCGGATATATTGCCCTGTACTTGATTGGTCATTTTCACTTGGCTTGCAAGATTTTTTTCCTGTTTTTCTGGCTGACTTTATGGCAATAATGAAAGCTTTGTTAAAGGTGTGTACTTTGATTCCAGTCGTAGCAATCATAACTGACTCATTATCGGTGTGCTCTTCTTTGTCCACCTGGAGTTGCTCACCCATCCGTGAACTTTTTAAATCATTGGTTTCCTGTCATCTCTGAAGTATTCACTTATACTTAGCACCAGGGCACAAATGCTTGTTGATAAATGAAATGGCTGATTATCCTGCGAAAGCATCGCTTTCGGTACCGATCATTACTATTTTCCCACCTATACTGCACACCACGGTGGTGTGAATTCACTCGCTTAAAATCAGGTGAAATTTATCAGACCGTGCACTGACAGCTGCTCTGGAGTACAAACACCTATTATTTTCCTGACGCAGTAAAAGTGAACTGGCCAATTCAAGGATAATTAAAGTTGTCAACCCAAACTTTTGTTGCCGCCTTACCTCCCTCAATTTTTACTTGCATAGATCCGGTTTATTGAATTACCCTATGGCATTTACTATAATCAAGAGCAAACGATTACCATTTTGTTAATATAGTGTTGCCGTTTTCATTTATCAGATAAAGCATACTAGCACCTCCTCTTCGAAAACTAGGCTTGGAAAAATCAGCGCCTGCTTTTCTTTCTTTTGTAGCCTCTACACTGAGGTACAGCCACACGGATGTTTTATTGATCATTCAGGAATACATCGCTGTGACTAAACGATTTTCTTTCTAAATTGTGGGCTTACTACATATTTTCGAATTCGCAATTGGCATTTGAAATCATAATTAAATACTCAGCGTTTCTAGGAATGAAACAATGCAGAAAGTATCAGGCTTATTCACCTTATAATCAGCCGATCTCTTCCGGTGGGTACGAGCCATTTGCAGAGGAAAACAACGACTTAAAATTACGATTCTTCATAACTAACGTTACATAAAAAAAATTATCTCAAAACTATTTTAGCTCTTACCAAATATTATTCATAAATCCAGTATGTATCATTCGACCGACTCATGGCCGATTTCCCAGAGTGGGTAGTGCCAATGATCCAAGGAACATAATCATCATCATTAGTTCAGTGATTGTTTTTTCTTTGAATTCTCAGTTTAGCATTTCCCTTCAATATCGCCACAAGGGGAAACCACAAAGTGATTGTGTTAATTATTGTTACAGAGAAGCTTTGTTCCCCGACAGCAGCTCTTGCTAACGGCTTAAAGAGCGCACAGTCATGCAGGACAACGGGGGAAACTCGAGAGACCAACCCACTACAACCACGTTGTCGTCTTCCTCCTTTCAGGTGCCATTCCAGCTGTGCCGAAGCGACAGTTCTATACACGTATCATCACCCCGGCCGGTAAGGCACCGTCTTGGTGCCTGTTAAATGAGCGAGTCCACGTTGTAGGGCTTGAGACTGGAAACGTGGACCATTTCCGTTCTGGGTGCAGCAGCCGATGTGTTTGTGGTTGCGGCAATCTCATAAGTCACAGGTGTGACCTGACGAAGGCCTCAGTACGGCCCAGCGTATTGCGATAGTAGTTTCTTGTAGAGGTTGACACGTCGAGATGGGAGCCACAGAAGAACAAGAGATCCCACAGAAAAAAAAAACGGCATCCTTATGTCGACGGTCGTAAAGGGACTTTTGTGCTGTCTGCGACGACGATAACCGAGTGTGGGCTACCGCACGTGCCGTGAGAGTGCGGGTGACTGCATCCTGAGCGTACGAAGTGGAGGATGGTTGGTTTGATAAAAGCAGTGTGTTGAAGGGCAGCAAGGAATGACGTCCGAAGAGTAGATAAAATGGGGAGTAGCCTACTGTTTTATGACGCGACGAGTTATAGGCGAAGGTGACGAATGGCAGAGCTATGTCCCAATCAGTGTGGTCGGTAGATACGTACTTGGAAAGCATGTCTCTTAATGTGCGCTTTGGACACTCTGTAAGGCCGTTAGTCTGAGGGTGGTAAGATGTGGTGAAGTTGTGACGGGTAGCACAAGATCGGAGTAGATCATCAACCACACGAGATAGAAAGTAGCAACCACGGTCTATGACCAGGTGAGGCGGAGCGCCATGCTGCAGAATAACGTCGTAGAGCAGGAAGCCAGCAACGTCTGTTGCGCAGCTGGTTGGTAGCGCTCGAGTGATCGCATACCGAGTGGCATAATCTGTGGCCACTGCAATTCATTTATTTCCAGTTGTAGAAGTAGGAAAGGAACCTAGCAACCACAACCACTCGCTAAAACGGCTCTGCTGAAACTTCGGTAGGTTGAAGAAGACCGGCAGGGGGAGTCGCAGGCTTCTTCCGGCGCTGGCAGAGGTCACAAAATGCGACGTAACGGCGAACGGAGTGGTAGAGACCCTTCCAAAATACTCGTCGTCGAACGCGGTCGTAAGTTCTGGAGACTCCTAGATGTCCAGAAGTTAGAGCGTCGTGGAATTGTCGCAGAACGTTCTTTCGCAGGTAATGTGGTACGACGAGTAAAAGTTCCGCGCCGTCGGGGTGTAAGTTGCGGTGATACAAAACGTTGTCCTGAAGCAGGAATCTGCTAAGGGAAGAGTCAGTATGACGCGATTTAAGGCGGTCAATGATGTCGAGCAGCGATGGATCTCGGCGCTGTTCGTCGGCCACGTTCAGGAAATCAGTGATGGCTAAAACGCAGGCATCAGATTCCAAATCAGTGGAGTTATGCGGATCAACGGGATTCCGGGATAAGCAGTCAGCATCGCTGTGCAGCTTTGCAGATTTGTACACAACCGAGAACGTGTACTCCTGTAATCGAAGTGCTCATCGGCTGAGTCTTCCTGTAGGGTCCTTAAGCGTCGACAGCCAGCGAAGCGCATGATGGTCCGTGATGACTGCGAACAGACGTCCGTATAAGTATGGACGGAGTTTCGTAATGGCCCAAACGAGGGCTAAGCATTCTCGCTCAGTGATGGAATATTTTTTTCCGCTTGCAACAGAAGGCGACTAGCGTAGGCTATCACACGGTTGGTGTCATTCTGTATCTGAGCGGGTATAGCACCAATGCCATGGCCACTTGCATCGGTGCGAAGCTCTGTTCGAGCCGCTGATCAAAATGAGCCAACACAAGTGGTGATGTAAGAATGGTAATCAACAACTGGAAGGATTGCTATGGTCCTTCCTTCAAGAAAAGGCCACATTATTTTTGAGGAGATCCGTGAGGGGCCTAGCAATATCAGCGAAGTTGAAGACAAAGCAGCGGAAGTATGAGCAGAGCCCAATAAAACTGCGAACTTCTTCTGTGAAACGCGGAACCGGGAATTCTCGGACTGCACAGACTTTGTCAGGGTCGGGTTTGAACACCAGTGGCGTAGACAAAGTGGCCGAGTAGTTTAATCTGCTGGCGTCCAAATGAGCATTTCGATAAATTCAGTTGGAGACCAGCGCATCGAAAAACGTCAGGAATTGCCAAGAGACGAGACAGGTGGCTTTCGAAGGAGGGCGAGAAAACTAATACATTGTCCAGATAGCAAAAGCAGGTCGACCATTTGAAACCGCGGAAAAGAGAGTCCTTCATACGTTCAAAAGTTGCCGGGGCATTTCACAACCCAAAAATCATGACCTTGAATTGGTAAAGGCTGTCGGGTGTGATGAATGCTGTCTTCTCGCGGTCGCGGTTGTCGACCAAAATTTGCCAGTATCCGGATTGGAGGTCAAGGGACGAGAAATAGTTGGCACCGTGGAGGCAGTCGAGCGCATTATCGATTTGGGGTAAAGGGTAAACGTCCTTTTTGGTGATCCGGTTCAGGTGGTGATAGCCGACTCAAAAGCGCCAGGTGTTGTCCTTTTCTTTAACTAAGACTACTGGAGATGCCCAAGGACTCGATGAAGGCTCAATGACATCTTTGTTCAGCATTTTCTCGACCTCCCTCTGTATAACTTGGCGCTCAGCATGTGACACGCGATAAGGGCATTTGTGGAGTGGACTGGCGTCGCCGGTGTGATTGCGGTGAGTTGCGGCACTTGTGTGGCCCAGGATACGGTCATCGACGTCAAAGATATCCAGGTAAGAAAATAGAACACCCCAGAGCACCCCATCTAGGAAAGGTAAGAGGTCGCTGGATATCGGTTTGTTGAGGAATGCCTTATACTGCGAGGTGATGACAGGTTTCGCCATGGTCTTAGTGTCAGGGGTAAAAGAACAAATCAAACATTCATCAAGGGTAGAAAGACCGGCTTAAGCGATGCCTTGGGGAAGAACTTGGGTCGACGTAGAGAAGTTCAGAACTGAAAGTAGCACCGTGTTGTTAGCAACAACCACTATAGTATGTGGTAGTGCGATGTGGTGCGTAAGGGTCAACTCAATGAGGAGAGCCACCAGATAGTCTCCATCAGGAATGGGCGGAAAGGGCGACACAGGAATGTACATAGCACCCTGGGGCAGTAGCCGTAGAGATTCTACTGATCGCAGCCGAGTGCGACTTGAAAGAGTGAAATCGTTGTTCAAAGGTAATTCGAGCCATAAGATACCGGTGGAACAACCGATGAGGACGGAGTGGGTGGTTAAGAAATCAATTCCAAGGATGACGTCGTGTGGGCAAGCATCAAGTACAGCGAAGAGAACGGGAGTGTGGTGGCCGGCAACAGTAACGCGGGCAGTGCACATGCCAAGCACCGATGTTCAACTTCCGTTGGCTACTGGAACAGTGGGGAACATAGCAGGTGTGAGAACCTTTTTCAAGCGATATTGAAGTGTTGAACTCAAAACAGATACTGGGGCACCAGTGTCAATTAGAGCAGTAACGGCGTGGCCATCAACGAACACTCGAAGTAAATTGCGTCTTGAATTTGTAGCCGGTTGAGGGTTTTTGTTCCGAGTCGTCAATGCAGCGCCACCTCCAGGAGCTGTACCCGTCAGTTTCCCGGGGGATGACCAGAATAAGCCGGTGAAGGAGAGCGGCGGCGTTGAGGGGAGCGTGACGGCCAACCCTGAGGTGATGGCTAGCAGCTAGACCAGTTTTTTTGGGCGACGACGTCAGCGTAGGACGGTTCGGAGCGCGGAGATGAACGGCGATGTGAAGGGTGCTGAAGATGGTCATCCGGAAAAGCGGGTTGCGAATAGTGTCCATGGTCCTGACGGCGGTCCACATTAGGAAAGTGCTGTGTTGGGGCTGGCTGGTCCCAACGGAGCAGAAGAAGAAGACGGCCGACGGAGACGAACGTGGCCGGCGGGGACGCCGACCAGCCCGAACACGCAGGTTGGTGCGAAGTGCCGAAAAGAAGAACAACAACCGCACTCCACGGTTACCCAACGCGCACTCCTTTTATTTTACAGTCGCCTTGAAATTCTGAATGCCAGAGCGGCGCCCCCTGGCATTCTCACATGTCATTCCGAAACAGAAACCGACTACCCAGAACACAACAGAGAGCTTGGCCAGAAATGCCACCTGTTGTGACAATGGAGGGAGATGTGCTCAGCTCGAGAGCAAGAAAAGCAGATGGGTCGATCATCGTGCGTGCGCCACTCAGATGGATTTCGGAAGTAGCGTGGCGGAAACCAAGGAGTCGAAGCTGTCACAGCGACAAGCGGAGCATCGCGGTGGTCAGCGTTGTGAACGTGAGTACTCACGGGCTGCGGCATGATCCTGGCGGGCTGGGGAACCTGGACGCCCAGGTTAGCAAACTCCTGACGTATGACGGCTTGAATAAGCGAAACTGTTGCCCAGTTATCTTGCGTAGGGGGCTGATAAAAAGCGAGTGCTATGGCCTCCAGCTCCTGGCGAAAAATCCTTGTGATACTGGCAGGAGGCGCAAGTGAACGGGGCGCTGCAGAGTCCTCGCAAGACGAAGTCACAGCGGTGTTTGGTAGTCCCGTGATATGGTGGGTTATTCGCCTGCTTTTAGCTTGTTCAAATCGCTGGCATTCAGATATGATGGAGCCTACAGTGATACAGTTCTTGCACATTAGTATGTTGAAAGCATCTTCAGCAACGCCATTCAACACGTTGCTGATCTTGTCTGCCTCGGACATAATTTTGTCAGTCTTCCGGCACATTGCCAGTACGTCTTTGATGTACGTGACGTACGACTCCGTCGATGAATGAACACGTGACGCGAGTTCCTGCCTGGCTGCCATCTGACGAGCAACTGACCGACCGAACAAGTCGCGAAGCTTTTGCTTGCATGTGTCCCAGCTGGTTAATTCTTCTTCATGCGTCTCGTACCAGGCGCGTGCCGTACCCCATAGGTAGAATAGGATATTTGCCAGCATAGGCGTCTCGTCCCACCTGTAGTGCTTGCTGACGCGCTCGAATAATTCGAGCCATTCTTCGACGTTCGTGCTGTCCGTCCCGGAAAATGTACCAGGGTCAAGAAGATGGGGGAATTACAAATGATGGAGGCAGTGCGGATGGTGAGGCCTGAGTGCCGGTTTCGGGTATCGCGGCTGGAGAAAGCCGGCGTCCACTGCGGAGTTCCAGAGCCGGGTTGTGTGAAGACCTCGCACCTTCCACCAAAAGATGTTACGGGGAAGATTTGTTCACCGACAGCAGGTCTTGCTAACGGCTTAGAGAGCGTACAGTCATGCAGGCCAACGGGGAAAACTCTTGTCTTGTATTGTCACCTAGGATATCTTGGCCCATACCCACATGGGGGATTGGCCACGCTGTACCTCATAATAGATAATTTTGGGGGAAACTCGAGAGACCAACCCACTACAACCACGTTGTCGTTTCCCTCCTTTCGGGTGCCATTCCAGCTGTGCCGAAACGATAGTTCCAAACACGTATCAATATTTAGGAGTGTTCAATGATGAAAAACTGACTGGGCGAAACGACATTGAACATATTAAATCTAAGGCAACTTGTACTCGTGCCACCTTTCGGAAGCTTGGTCGACGTCCTAGTGGCCTACGAAAGAACAGTCCAATTATGATTTAACACAGGTATGTTCGCCCAACTCTAGAATTTGGTAGCGTTTTATATTCTGGGGGCCAGCATATGGGTTTAATCCCCTCGCTATCTTAGAAGGAGAGGCCCTGCAAAGCATTCTGGGGGTTCCGAAATTTACTGCGAACAGTGTGTTATATCAAGAAGCTCGCACCCCCACCCTAGCTTGTAGACTCCGTATGCTTACCTTTAAAGCATATTTGAAAATCGACGCTTCTTCAATTAGACGTTCACAGTTCGTATTTATTGCTGAACCGAGAACATTTTTAAAATAGTCACGGTCTAGAGTTCATAGGCATAAAATTTTGTTTGTTTAAAAGCAGCTGGAACCTGTAGAGGTTAACATACGCAGCATTGTTTAAAATGACTCACTGGCAAAAACAGCCCCGCCGTGGTGGTCTAGTGGCTAAGGTACTCGGCTGCTGACCCGATGGTCGTGGGATCAAAGCACGGCTGCAGCGGCTACATTTCCGATGGAAGCGGAAATGTTGTAGGCCCAAGTACTCAGATTTGGGTGCACGTTTGTCACAAAACGAGCGCTCAAAAAAGGGCGCGCCGCCAAATTCTCGCGACGAAGCGCCGAGAGGTCAACGATAACAAAAGAAAACAAGCATCCAAAGCCTCCCCTGGAGCGCGTCTCTCTCCCTCGGAAGCGTAGGCTCGCCGACGAAACCTCCTCGCATCAGCGGCCGAGCAAGCCCTAGAACGTTCTCGATGGAAAGGGGCGTGGTGATGCAGGGTTGCGTCATCCGTCGCGGACGGCCCTCGTACCGTCTCGCCATTTCCCCAGCCTTCGCTGCGTATCGCGCCGACGAAATGATGAGAACTTTCTGGAATCTCGCGTGGAAGGTATTTAATCGAGCAGCCGAGATGGGAGATCAGGAGAAGAAGAAAGTTAGCGCCAGTGTGCGTGGGGTATTTCGCCACGTCTGTCGGTGAAGGTTTTGTCCTTAGTGACAAAGCAGGAGAAGAATAAAGTATGCGCCAGAGTGCGTAGGGTGTCCCGCCTTGTGGGCGAAGCCTTTTGTCTTCCATGACAAAGGAGGAGAAGAAGAGGATTTCCACCTGAGGGGTGAAGACTCGAGCTACAAGCAAGAGCGTATGTCTACCGCTATCGAGCGAAGACACGTGGCAACAGCTGCGTGTGTGAAGCCGACGTGTTTCCGGCGAAGAAGGTTGGTGTTTGGAGAACGGCCAAATGAAGACGCGAGGTTTCCCGGTAGAGAAACTTCGGGGGCAGCGGAGCGACAACAACACTGGACTTTGAGTGAGTGATTCTCGGAAGAGTATCATTCAGACTTTTGTTCCAAGAACTTTGGACTGAATAAGTTTTCTAACTCTTTAGTCTTTAAGTGTCTTGGTCGTTCGATGCATGCGACTGCATTGTAGTGCGTATTGTTGTCTGTGTCCGTTGTTTCGAGTGTGGCTGATTGTACTGTGTAGTACATTGTTTGATTGGTGACACATTGTATTCAACTCTTGTTGAGTGTGCATACTTGTGTATCGTTTTGATCTGCCATAACTGGGAATATAATTTTGTTTTGTTTATCAACTCTCGGCTATGATTTGTTCTTTGGCCACAGCCAGCGTCCGCTGGCGCGCCAAATAGGACCACTTCTAAATTGTCCACGCTTTCGTGGTGTGGTTCGGGGGGCCGATACTTCGGCCCTTATAATTAGCCCGGTGATCGCCTCCCTAATTAACGGGACCTGTGACAACGTTAAACAACCCCAGGTGGTCAAAATTTCCGGATCCCTCCACTACAGCGTCTCAGATATTCATATAGTGGTTTTGGGACGTTAAACCCCACATATCAATCAATCATTGGCAAACACCAAAATTGAATTTGATGATATATTCCCTTTTAATGCCAAACGCTGTCCTAAAAGATATTTAACATATTTATTAGAAAACTATCTACTTCAATTGGAAATTGGTAATGTTATTGCTACGGATGCATTCATGTGGGAAGAGAAACCAAGGGTAGGCATCTTTTCAGAGGCATTGTCTTGTTCATTCTCAGTAAGTCTCCCGGATCACACTGCTATATCTGAAGGACAGGTTTGAGCAAGTATTTTGGTCCTTAGAGAACTTTCACTCAATTATTCGGCAGTTATTTTTACCGATTCACTTTCTGTATGTAGATTGATAGCTTCAGCTTCTCCATTCGAGTGTTCCCCTTGGAATGTTTTCGCTTCTTTAATCCCAAAACACTTAGGTACCCTGCGATTGGCGTGGGTGCCAGGTCAGCGATATATATATATATATATATATATATATGTGTGTGTGTGTGTGTGTGTGTGTACATATTGTAACGAAGAGTGGCGCGGCAGCTTTGGGCGATGGGCTGGACAGCGAGGAAGAAGAGGCAGAATAGAACAGCTTGCCCGACGAACGGGTGTTCTAAACGTTTTCTAGCGCATTCTAACGGTTCAAACCTTCTTAAAGTTCTACAGTTTACCGGCGCGAAGATCAGAGTACGCATTTATCAGCGACCCTGACTCTTTCTTTCTTGCACATTGGCCTCGATTTCATACCCCTCAGATAATTTTCGCTAAAAAGAAACTGGATTGCATAAATGTAGACATTAGCACAGTAATTGAAACTAATTTTTCTACCATCAACATTAGAATAGAGTACGATGAAATCTTCCCCCCGCAAGCCAAGTGTCAATCTCTGAGATTTTTGACCACTACATTAAACGATTACTTGGTACATGCAGAAACAAAAAATGTAATAGCTACAGATGCTTCTGTCAACAATGAAAAGGCAGGTGTAGGAATTGCGTCTGATTCCCTCGGCTGGTCTTTTTCAGTAAGGCTTCCAGATTTTACTCCTATATTTGAAGCTGAGCTAGTAGCTATTATTTTAGCCCTTCGTAAAATTCCTACGACAGAGACCAGTGTAATCATCCTAACAGACTCACTTTCGGTGTGTGCAGCTCTGACAAACTCTGAACAATCTTGTGCCCTAGCAGCGTTCAACACATTAGCACCGCCGCAAATAAAACTCCTCAAATTAGTGTGGGTCCCAGGTCACTGCGGACTACAATTAAATGAATTGGCAGACGCTTTGGCACGAGCATCACTCGATGGACCAGTAATTTCAGTACTTCCCGAGTTAGAATACTTATCAGGGGTTAGATATAGGAAATTCGCTATTTTTACAGATAGTTTAGAAAATATCACACAATGGACAGATTATCAGCACCTCAAATTTCCATGGAAAGCCCAGTGGAGTCCGTCAAAAAAACTTGAAATTATAATTTCTAGATTCCGGTGCCGTGTCCCCCCATTAAATTTTTATTTACACAGAGCTGGTCTGACACTTTCCCCCCTTTGTCCGTTCTGCGAAAAATCAGAAACTATTGAACATTATTTTGGCTCATGTCGTAACTATTCATTAATTAGGAAACGACTTTTATATATTACATTTGCGAAGCTAGGTTTCAATTTAACCGCAAAAAATGTTCTAAGTTTTGGTGCCTCTGTTTTGGGAAATTGCCACAGAGATGCATTCGTTGCGGTGTGTAATTTTATTCAAGACTCTAAACGTTTTTCAACATAAAGCCCTCGTTAACAAATACTCAAAAAAACGGGTGGAAAAGTAATTTTCTATTCTGGACCAGCTGTCTGGTCGGCTCCCAAAATCAAGTTGTAGCTATTAGTGTCTACTTTGTTATTGATTTTTTTTCTCACTATCTAAATCTTTGGTTTATTTCTTTTTTTCCAACATACTGTCTTAACTATACAACTCCCCCCCCCCCTTTTTTTTCTAGTTGTAAGCAATAATGCAGTTATCGTTCATATGAGACTATTTGTTCTCTTGGCCAATCCACCAGAGTGGGTACGAGCCATGGATTAAAGGATACAAACAAACAAACAAACAAACAAACAAACAAACAAACGAACGGGTGTTGTGTCTGTCTTGCTCATTACAATGGCGCAGCCGTTCAACGAACCTGTGCGCGACGGCCTGCGTGAAGAAACCGTCCTACGGAGTGGACGCACTCTCCAGCGACCCGCCGCTCGTGCTCCCGTGGCCATGGCATCCGACCTGGCCACCGCGGGTACCGAAGCCAGCGCGCTGCCTGCAGGCGTCCTTGCCCAATCACAAGGTGACTCCACTGACTTGGCTTCGCGAACCGCCTCCTTGCCCAGGGACGCCGTACACGCTCCCTTTGACTTCACCTCAGGTACCATCCCTGGAGCAACGTCAGTACCGCCGCCAGAAGACAGGCGTATTTCCTCGCCTGTAGCCGCCAGCGAACTCTGCATGGTTCTGCAGGCCATCGCTGCTTCGAGCCAGCGTCTTGCAGACGCCACCGTCACCTTCTCAGCAGCCCGTCCACGCACCACGTTGTCTGTTCCGTTCATGGCTGAGATTCCTGACTGAAATTCCTGACTTTACCGGCATTGATCAAGACCCAACCGTCTGGTTGGATGAAATTCATTCGTTGGCCCGTCGACATGCATTGACTGACGACGTGATGCTATCGCTAGCCGTAAGCCGACTGCACGAGTCCACCAAAGCGTGGCATCAATACAATCGCTGCAAGTACAAATCCTGGAGTGACTGGACTACAGCCTTTGTCAGGGCCTTTCCACCACTTCCATCAGCATACGACGATCATTTCATTTGCATGCGATAGCGTCACCAGGCTCCATCGGAAGACTCCCGTAAATACGTCTACGATAAGCTCGGGCTTCTCGACAAATGTGGCATTACATGGATCTCTCCGGCTGCCCACCAGTATATCGTTGATGGCTTGGCTGACCCTACCCATGCTGGCGTCTTATCTTTCCAGTCACCTGAAGCGTCACCCCAGGTTTTCGCTCAAAAGGCCGCCGAACTTCAGCAGAACTCCAGTCGTCGGCTTAGCTTGGACACATTACCGACTGTCCGTTCACTTACGCCTCAACACGACACGTATGCTTCAAGTGCGGTCGCATTGGCCACAACGTCAAGGAGTGTAGTCAACCGTTCCAGAACCGACTCCACTACCAAGCTTGTCAAATTCCTCGGATGTCCATTCATGTTGAGGGAATAGGTGACCTATCTGCTCTGGTGGATACCGGTGTGGAACGAACGGCGCTACACCGACGTTATGCTCCGGACACTATCCGACCATGGACGCAACCTCCTCTCTGCGGACTTGCCGCAGAGGGGAAGTGCTATGCCAGTCGGAATGCTCGACATTTCAGTCCGGGCGGCAGCGGGCACTAAAGCTCTTCCAGCAATTCCCGTCTTTGAAGACCTCCCTGCCGACATGATCCTTGGTGCTGACTTCTTGCTATTTGATGACATTGAGCTCACCATACATCGCGGCCACGTCGAGCTCCGGTATTCTACAGCTGGGACTACCGCCACAACCCTGCCACCACCGACAGGTGAGCTGACCACTCCGCCTACCTTATCTTCCATATTGGCTCGCCATCAGCCAGTATTCGCTAGCAATCCAGCAGAACTGCCAGGCAGCCAGGCACTAATTTGCTGCTCCATCGCATACCAACGGGAGATCATCCGCCAATATGCGTACCACTGCGACAATATGCTGAACGAGAACGGGCAGTGATCGCAGAACAAGTAGATGAAATGCTTGCCGCGGGCATTATTAGGCCATCATCGAGTCCGTGGGCAGCGCCAGTCGTCCTTGTTCGCAAGAAAAACAGATCACTGCGCTTCTGCGTGGACTACAGGCAGCTCAATAAGTGTACAATGCCTGACTCCTACCATTTACCCCGCATTGATGACGCTGTTGATACAATACGTCACTGCAAGTTCTTTTCATCGCTTGATTTACGCGCAGGGTACTGGCAGATTAACGTCGTGGAGGAAGATAGATGTAAAACGGCCTTTCGCACACCTTTCGGTTTGTATGAGTTCAACCGTATGCCGTTTGGACTAAGAACGGCTCCTAGCACTTTTCAGCGTTCGATGAATTCAGTGCTCGGACCATTGAAAAACCAAGTTTGTGTGGTGTACTTAGACGACATCCTGGTCGTTGCCAGGACGGAGGATGAACACCTTCGCAACTTGGACGGAGTACTACACAGACTCTATGCAGCAGGGTTTCATTTGAACCAAGAGAAATGCCGGTTTGGGGTGTCAAATATTTCGTACCTGGGACATAATATATCTCCTGTCGGCCTTCAGCCACTCCCGGAGTGAATAGCTGCCGTGTCGCAGTATCCCACACCAACCTGATTGAAGCAGGTTCAGTCATTTCTTGGTATGGCCTCGTATTTGTGAAGGTTGATTCCCCACTTCGCTTCGATCGTAGCTCCCTTAAGCGGTCTTCTTAAAAAGGACGCACGGTTTGAATGGCGCGTCTCACAAGAAAATGCTTTTTGAGCTATAAAACAAAAGCCCACTTGTTGCCCCATACTAAGTCACTTCAATGAGGACTGGTCCACCAAAGTGCACACTTATGCCAGCCAAGTCGGCCTAGGAGCTGTGTTAGTGCAGCATGATGTAGACGGCGTGGAACGTGTGGTCGCTTATGCCAGCCGAAAACTTTCAGACACCGAGCGCCACTATCACTCCAACGAACTTGAATGACTTGCAGTGGTATGGAGCGTCGATGATAAGTTTTGACATTATCTTTTTGGGCGTAAATTCACTGTCGTGACTGAAAATGCTGCTATAGCATAGATGTTCTCCAAGCAGCAACTCAAGCACAAATTTTCCCGGTGGATAATCCCACTGCCAGAATACGATTTCGACGTGCGCCACCGCGCCGGGGGGCTAAACAACGTCGCCGATGCACTCTCACGGAACCCCCTTGACTGCGCGCAACAAGCCAGGCAAACCCACATTTTTTCCGCCCAGATGAATAAATCCCGAGCCCAACAGGAGGATAAAGATTTGGCATCCATTATTGCATTTATCACTGACAAGGGAAATCACAATACATTTGTGATGCGCAATGCTGCATTGTACCGGCGTCACTTGCGAGCAGGCCAATCCGAAGAACGTTACTTCCTGGTGATCCCGAAATACCACAGGTCAGAAATATTACGAGCCATTCACGACTCCCCAGAAGGCGGACACGCCGGCCAACGAGCCACGCTCCGGAAACTACAAAAACGTTTTTGGTGGCTGAAAATGCAAAGTAGCGTCCGTTCTTATGTTGCCAGTTGCAAAATCTGTCAGCAGTTTAGGCGAATGCCTGGGTGTCCACCTGGATTACTAACACCAATACAGGCACCCGAAACAATTTTCTACACGATTGGCATTGATTACATGGGACCTCTACCCACCACCACCTGCGGGAAATCGTTACGTCATTGTAGCAGTAGACTACCTGTCAAAATACGTGGAAGTGGAGGCCGTGCCATCTCTTGCATCCACTTACCTAATCGACTTCCTCAAGCACCGATCTGAATGGAGACATGGCTTACTAAAAAAGTTAATATCTGATCGGGCTACAACGTTTCGTAGCGGGGAACTGAAATGTACCTTTGCACGGCAGGCGTGCAGCACCACTTCGCATCCGCGTTTCATCCTCAAGCAAACGGCCTTACTGAGAGAACCAGATAGATAGATATGTGGGGTTTAACGTCCCAAAACCACTGTATGATTATGACAGACGCCGTAGTGGAGGGCTCCGGAAATTTCGACCACCTGGGGTTCCTTAACGTGCACCCAAATCTGAGCACACGGGCCTACAACATTTCCGCCTCCATCGGAAATTACTGAGAGAACCAACCAGAGCATCCAGGCACGACTCACTCTATATACGAAGGCAAAGAAAAGAGGAGAGCCCGACTGAGACGTCCACCTTCCATCAGCCGCTTTTGCGATTAACACGGCACTGCAGACGTCTACTGGGGAAACGCCCCACGAAATTGTTTATGGGAAACTAGCACAGCTGAAAGCGGTCCTCTGTCTGGATGCTCCCATTATAGTTCCACGTGCCAATGATCGCAAAGCGGCCCGTCAGAATATCCGAACTAAGGCGATCAAAAAAGCCGCCCACGCACAAGAAAGTCAAAAGCGCCACTATGACAGACGCCGTAGGCCCGCTCCTGCTTACAACATCGGCGAGGAGGTCTGGGTGCAAAGGGGCACCAGCGGGCCCGGCAAGAGGCTACTCCCTAAGCTGGACGGACCATTTATATTTACTTAGCGTGTACGAGAAAATACCTGGCGTGTGAACATCTCAGATGTGAACGTCACTCGATAAACGCAAAAGAAACAACTTTGTCGTGCATGTGTTGCGCTTGAAAAAAGCAGTTGGACCGCTGCAGGTGCAATGGACTGTAATTTCTTTTTGTTCTTTGTCATATCCGCAGTGTGGCCGAATGTAACAAAGAGTGGCGCGGCAGCTGTGGGCGATGGGCTGGACAGCGAGGAAGAAGAGGCAGAATAGAACAGCTTGCCCGACGAACGGGTGTTGTGTACATCTGTCTCGCTCATTACAATATATATATATATATATATATATATATATGAAATGCTGACTGCCTCGCACGGTTGTCTCTAGATGGTCCTGTAATGTCCATTGTATCTGATACCAGTTTTTTTCTATAAATTCCGATTTCGTAAATATTCTTTATTCCAGGATTCCATGAAAATTAATTTACCAGTTCAAGAATACGGCCATCTTTTTTTGCTTGGAATAATTAATGGGCCCCTCTCGCAAACTGTAAGTGTGCATCACAAAATTTG
>WOVY01002801.1:0-99578 GCA_013436015.1 Rhipicephalus annulatus | reverse complement strand
GTCTGCAATCAGCAGCTTGGTTACATCGACGATCATTTCGGACAGCCACCTGGGAGCACGATGACGTCAACACGCATGCCCACAGGGTCCGCCTGTATGCTTTAAATCTGGGACCAGCGCCTACCTGCAGTTCAGTGGACACGGTGGCATCGCCGTGACAAGTCGCCTGACGTACCGCTGTTCATGCAGGTCCTTTGCGCGTGCCTACGCTTCATAACCGGAGGCGCCGCGGAATCTTTTCAAACTGGATGCGACGAGCTTCGCTACGATGCCGGTCCTGCCCATCCTTCCGTGTGGGCGGTGATCCCTCCGGTTTCATGAGGGCGTCTGCAATCAGCAGCTTGGTTACATCGACGAGTCATTTCGGACAGCCACCTGGGAGCACGATGACGTCAACACGCATGCCCACAAGGGTCCGCCTGTATGCTTTAAATCTGGGACCATCGCCTACCTGCTTCAGTGGACACGGTGGGCATCGCCGTGACAATGTCGCCTGACGTACCGCTGTTCATGCAGGTTGGTGACCGGAAGGATAGCTTCCGTAGCGATTTCATAGCTCTTATAGTGCTGCCGTGTCCACAGGTTTTGGCTGACTGTGTATGTGACTGTTTTTTCTATTGTGGGTCTGTTTTTGAGTCTTTCTGGCGATGTCGAGCTGAATCCGGGGCCTATAACGGACGCAGTATGCCAAGAAATGCTCCAGAACCAAAAAGAAATCTTGTCTAAACTAACAGCGGTTCAAGAAAAGCAAAATTCGTTTTGAAAACTAGAATTCTAGACATGCAAAATCGGCTTCTTGTTATTGAGACTAAGGTGCAAAGCTTAGATGAGACTCGCAGCAGGCTCGCAACTCTTGAAACAATTGTGGCTGAATGTGTCGTGACAAATCATCTAGTCTGCTGATCAGGTGGACGATTTGGAAAATCGTTCGAGAAGAAACAACTTATCATAAGGGGAGTAGCAGAAGATGAGAATTAAAAAGAAGAAACTCTACTAAAAAAAGTAAACGATGAATCTTTAGCTCTACCCTAAAGGTAAACATAACGTCTATTGAGAGAATTCATAGGATAGGAAAAAAAAAATTCTGGCAAACTCGCCCCGTCATCCTTAGGCTGGCAGACCATAGGGATAAAATGAAAGTCTTGCAGAGGTGCTCAAGACTGAAGGATACGGATTATAGTATCAGCGAGACTTTCGAAAAGAGTACAGGGATAAGAAAAAAACTTTGGGACCTGCTACCGAAGAAAGAAAGGCAGGAAAGAAGGTAAAAACTTGTTTTTGATAAGCTGAAGGTAACCAATACTCTTTACTGCTGGAATGAAGCACGTGCCGAAAGAACAAGCTTGGAAACGATGATGCAACACGTGATAAGTGACAGGCACAGGGTCAGAAAGATAATTTTAAAATAATCAATTTAAATGCCCGAAGTGTATCAAATAAATCACATATGCTTGAAGCCTTGGTTATCGATCACGAACCTGATATTATTTTAATTACGGAAACATGGTTGCACGAAGTTATACCTGATACTGAAATCGCTCCACCCGGTTACTCAATGGTTTCGGAGGATCGTGATGGAAGAGGGGGGGGAGTTGCTCTCTTAGTCAAGAAAGGCGTTATTTATAGTTCCCTGGATGCAGCAGATGGTATTGAGGCCGTATTGATTAAAACAAAACTAAATAATCGCACAGTGTTTATAGGTGGGGTCTACAGACCTCCAAACTCCCCTGTTGAGTACATTTTGCAACTAAGAAGATTCATGGACAGCCACTTTAGAGAAAAAGACAATATCATCTTACTAGGTGATTTCAATCTTCCGGCTATTGATTGGCATTCGCATGTGGCCGTCGACTCACATGATGCTTCTTGTGACTTATTTCTCGACTTAATATTCTCTTTCAATTTACATCAGGTTGTAAATGAGTTCACTAGAGTATGTGCAACACGGTCCTCTGTACTTGATTTAATTTATTATCCAACGCTTTGACTTCATATGTGAATGATTGCCTTGTTGAAGAGGTTTATCAGACCACAAGATGATTATAGCTGTCCATGAGCATGTCGTCGTGCACCTCACAGCAGAAATCGGGCATCACTTATCCGAACTTTCAAGCTGCCGATGATGTTAGTGTTTTGGATTTTCTTGAAAGGTCGTTTTGTAACTTCACTGCTATTTATGAATCAAATGGGTAGCTCTAAACTGCTTGTGGGAATATTTTCATAATATAAACAATGGAATGCATTAGGCGGTTTATTCCTAAGAGTTTTAAAAAGTGTAAAAGAAATAACCCTTGGATCACGAGAGATATAATTCATGTCAAACGGAGGATTAAAAGGAAGAGAAAAAGCTTGTTCTCGTGATCCAAGTGGCCCAGAACAAGACTGCACTTCATAACATGAGGCTTGATCTAAAATCGTCTTGTCAAGGAATCTAAGGAAAGATTTTTTAATGTAACATTGAAACAATTTCTGTACGAAGCACCTAGCAAATTCTGGAGGTATGTGAACCCCGTCCGAGAAACAGAATAAACCGGTCGATGAAAAAATTGCCCTTGAACGCGCCGGAAAATTTCAAATTCTTTTTTTCTTCTGTTTTCACCGAAGATGATGGTGCCCTTCCGTCCCTTTCTGACGCTTCCAATCGGCCCTCCGGTATCCGACCCGTTAATCAACGAAGAAGGAGTATTAAACCTTCTTCTACACATTGACATTAAGAAATCCGCTGGTCCAGACGGCATTCCGACGAGTTTCTATATAGATATGCTCAATGGGTCGCAAAGTATCTTACTATAATCTTTCAAACTTCAATAAATCAAGCCTCATTTCCTGTAGCCTGGAAAGAAGCTAAAATAATACCAGTTCACAAAAGTGGGAACACTTCAGAAGTGGGTAACTACAGGCCTATCTCTCTTACGAGTACCTGCTCCAAACTGCTTGAGCATATACTGTGTAAGCATCTCTCTAATTATTTAGACACTCACAATTTATTATCACCAGTGCAACACGGCTTTCGAAGGGGATTATCTACAGTAACCGCAGCTTGTTGTTACAGTTCCACGATTTTGCGCAGGCAATTAATCGACGGGAACAGATTGATCTAATATTCTTAGATTTCGCCAAAGCCTTCGATAAGGTCCTCGCATCCCAAACTCTTACTAAAAGTAAATGAAAATATTCAGAAACTCAAATATTACTCAGTGGTTCATTCTTACCTCCATTCATCGTACACAGTACGTAGAAATAAATAAATTAAATCAAAGTCCAGACCCGTTTATATCCGGTGTGCCTCAAGGCAGTGTTCTGGGGCCTCTTTTATTTCTTATTTTTATAAATGACCTGCCCTCAGATTTGTCTGTTCCCGTGAGATTGTTTGCAGATGGACTGCGTTATATATAACAAGATCACATCCCTGAGAGACCAGGTAGACCTGAACAACAACTTAAAACAAAATTTACTATGGTGTAATGAATGGCAGATGGTTCTAAACCCCGTAAAATCAGTTTGCATGAGCATAACAAGAAAAAAGGTACCTCTCAAATATAATTACAATATTGGTTCCCACGATCCTAAAAAGGGTAACAGAATATAAATATTTAGGGCTAATATTCACTCCAGATTTGAGGTGGAATACTCACGTAGACGTCACCTGTAGAAAGGCAAACAAAACGCTATGGGGTCTGAGGCGAAGGTTACATGACGCAACACCCGAAGTAAAAAGTCTTGCGTACAAAATGCTAGTACGACCAATAATTGAATATTGTAAAATAGTATGGGACCCTCATACCACCACTAACCTATATAAACTGGAGAAAGTTCAAAGAATGGCTGCCAGGTTTATATTCAATAAATATCAACGCATGCACTCTGCTTCCGAACTTTGCAACCGTGCAAACCTACAAGCCTTAGAACTTAGAACTAAGTATGACCGTTTGAAATTTCTATTCCTCATTATTCGTAGTCAGGTTAAAATCAACTCATTAGATTTCTTTGAAATTTCTCCAGATCCGCGCTCTAGACACAAACACACCTTATATATACAGCCACCAGCCACCCGAAACGACGGCATTTAAATACAGCTTCTTTCCGAGGGCAATTAAAGAATGGAATGAACTACCAAACAAAGTCGCGATGTCTTCCTCTATCACGGCGTTTTCTGCAGCTTTAGAATCGCTTATTTTCTCCGAAATAGATGCGTCATAGTAAGTTTTTTTTTTTTTTTTTTATAATTCACGATGTCAATGTATATTGCCTCTCGCTTTGTTAATTGTTGTGTTTCAATGCGCAGAATGCAAGTGCACATGCCTGTGTTTAATTTTGTCTTTTAGTGTAAATGCCTGTGTTTCGCTGTATGTCCTCTATTTTGTAACGTATTTCATGACATACTATTTCATTGTATGTGTTTTCCACTCCTGTAAAAACCCCAGCTTGGGGTTGACAGTATTAATAAACAAACAAACAAACAAACAAATACCTATTATGCTAACATAGTAGACCGCACTGGCTTTTAACCTCTCTCCTGTTTTCTTCCTCTCGCGAATTCTTTTGAATCATTAGATACTGCTTGCACAAGAAAGTGCAACGCTTGGAAAACCTGCCATCATTCTTGTTAGACGTAACGTCTTGCCGTAGCGTGAGACGGTAAGCGACCTTTAACGGCGAAGCCGTTTACGCTGGAGGTTCGCTACGAGACTTTGAAGGAAACTATCGTCATCGCGAACAGTTTCTCGCGTACATGGGCATCTCGCGTCACCGAGCACCTGGCACAGCTATGCAACGCGGTAACTCGGTGAGCACTCTTCTTCATATTCGTCTTCGGTCGATAAACATGCGCACATGGCGTCTCTCATAATCATATGGTGGTTTTGGTACGTTAAACCCCACAAATCAATCAATAAACATGCGCACCCAGCATGCGCTATCTGGCTGGGACCATTTGTCCGGCGTGGGATGTGATGCGTAAGGTGAGTGAAATAAATAAATAAATAAATAAATAAATAAATAATAAAGAAAGAAAGAAAGAAAGAAACAAACAAACAAAGAAAGAAAGAAATAAAGAGAGAAAGAAAGAAAGACACAGACAAAATAGGCAGAGGGGGAGACATAAAAAAAGAGGAAGCTAAAATTGAGGTAGAAAGAAGCACACAGCAATGGTACGGGAAGAAGAGAGGAAGAAGAGAGAAAGAAAAACGGGAAGAAGAGAGGAAGAAAAGAAAGGAAGGAAGGAAAAAATAAAGAAAAACAAAAAATGCCTCCTAGCTCCGCTGTTTAATCTGGCTTGGCATCACTAGCGTGAAACTGCCTTAATTTTCTCCTTCCGCTTTCCTGGCCTGCTACGGCTTTGATATATTTAGGTATAACTACTCCGTGTACAGGCATGTTGGGCACAGCTGCAAACTAAGAGTGAAAGAAATGAGTCAGTTCACTGTTTTGTGTACCACTATACTGCCTGGGCGCCCAAACTCTCATCAACTCACCCGAGGGCAAGTTTTTATTGATTCTACCGACACACGTGAGAGAGGCGACACCACCACGACGCAGAGGTGTCACGAGTTCGGTAACGTATACTGACCCCTTAGCGATGCAGCGCATAAAGTTCATCGCGTGTACAGAAAACGCCTTCGTTCTCGGCCGTATATATGTATACAAGCGAATAGCGAAGAGGCCTCGACGTGCGCAGCCTCCAGTGCACGGAATTACGTCGAAGGGGGGTTGACGCAGAGACGGGCGCGGTAATCAATGGGTGGGCGGCCGCAGAAACCGGAGCGCAGGGTGGAACCTCCGCCGTGAGCGGAATTCCGAGGGCGACCCCTTCGCGGAGACCGTCGGCTACGGCCGGTCACGGATGAGCGGACGTCGCGCCGACAAGGCTGTAAACGAGCTCATCGGTCACGGATAGCGCGTCATCCTCCCCGCCCTCTCCTCTCGACGTTGACAATCCCCGCTCAGCGGAACCGTGTGCGGAGTCCCAGATAGACAAGTTCGAGAAGAAAGCGTCCGATAAGCTCGCTGCAGCGTGCTTCGATATTTGACTGCTCTGGCGAACTTGGCTGCTGCGACCACATTTACTGTCGTGATGCTAAATTTCCGTTCGCGAGAGCTACAGCGAGAGTGTTGCAGTTTCTATTTGTACGGAAGAAAGCTTCGCATGCCGCGTCAAACACGAGAAGTGACGTAGTGGGCATCTCGCTTCGGCGGCGTCTGTACGAGTGACACGAAAAATTCTGACGCGATGACGTCACGTCAGAAATCGCCAAATTTCGCCACGTCATCATGACGTCACATTGGCGTCGCACACTCACGTCATCTCGTGATATCGTCGCATGGTCGAACCTGACCCGATCAAGGAGGCAATGCGCAACAAGGTTAGGTTAAGGAAGTTTGCAATGCCTCGGATGCTTGAGGCCATGCGAAGCCACGTTAAGTGTAGAGGGAGGATCAATCTGCGAAGAGGATAGCTTTCCCGTTCTTGTCGTCTTAGGCGAATGCATGAGAGACTTTGTGATATTTATCAGTAGATCTGTCGAAACTGACCGTTGCACAGTCAAGAGTCAAGAGATGGTATCATCATCGTGTATCAGCCCGTGTTCTCTTCTTCGTCGCTGTCGTCTTCTTCCCCTTTTGGTGGAAATTAATCCATTCCACACTACAGCGTATCCATAATGTGGTGGTTTCGAAAGACTGCAGCGATTACATAACAGTGTACTTTCACGCATGCACTGTGCAGTGGTATCTCATTTGTTAGATAACTAAAAAAAATTACTTTGATGCTTCTTTATTTATATTGCTTGGTGTATTAGTAAGTCTCGTAAGTGCCGTGCAAAGCGAAAATCCTGTGCTCTTGCGGAGGTCGATAGTACAGGACTTTTGTGGAGCAAAACTGATTGTATTTATTACAAACAAATATTGCGCAAACGTATGCCAACAACATCAGACACACGAAAGCATGCGGCGCATCATGCATGGGTAATAAACCTCACTCGTGTAATTTTTCCATGAATCCTAAGCGCAGGTAACCGCACATGCGACTGACCAAGGTAGTGTTTACCCGACCCTGGCCAGTCGCCGTCCCATTGTGCCAATCACACTGTGCATACCGTGGGGAAGATAAGAAATGGACAGAGCTTGTTATGATTGAATGTGAATATATACACTCCGGTGTACACTTGAGCATCAGCCTACACGATGCATTGGGTTTTAGGAACTGCCCGGCATACACAAACGAGAGGCTCCACCTGCGCAGTGTTTTAAATCAACTGGACAGAAGTGATTTCACTGTCGAGAAAGTATAGGGACCATGGCACTGCCCATCCGATTTCCGAAAGGCAACGAAAGCACTGTTGCATTTTCTCAAAGACACCGGCTTGTTTCATCGTTTGCGATGGTGAAACTATTACGTGTCAGCCCAATCAGTGACCTTTTCTCTCCTCCTCTAAACCTTCCTTCTCCTCTCCCCTTCCCCAGTGCAGGGTACCCTACCGGGGCTGAGCCCTGGTTAATCTCCCTGCCTTTCTCCTTGTGTTTTCTCTCTCTCTCTCTCTCTCTCTCTCTAGGAACAACAACGGAAAGCTCAACACGCCTCCGATAGAGAGTTAGAAAATCGGCGGCAGGAAAATACGGCTGAGGGACAAAATAAATGGGTAAAATTTAGGGCATTCTGCAATAAGGGCAGAGAGCTGGCTTATGGATTCATGTTTTATATTTCTCCCTCTATAGTAAGATCGACCTAATTGAGGTAGACAAGGTATTCGGCCAACATTAAATAAAATCTGTTTTACGAACCTGGTGGCAATCGCGTCACTGTTCCGTTATAAAGGAGACACACATATATACCTATTCATGTATAGTCGTACAGATGCGAGCCCCGGACAAGCGCTGAGCTGTATGCTCTATTCTGTAGACTTTCCACGAAGCCGGCCAGAATCGAACCCCACCCTTATACACTCTAGATAATCTCTACACGTGAGTTGATTGCCTCCTCGAGTCGGCCTTGAACTTTACTCAAACGAGCGGCGATGCAAATGGATGCCGTCGTGAAAGCTCTGTGTCGCAGCCGTCTCCGCTCGGTTTTCCCGCTTCGCCGTAAGCAGGTCGAGAAAGTGAAGGGGCTCAACGAAGGCTCCAAGCGTGCCACGCCGCTTTTATATGCGCGACACCGAGCGGCGCGCGATAGAAAAACAGGAGCAGCGCACCGTAGGCCGCGCTCTTGCATCATTGAAAACTCCACGCTCAATATTTCAGCGCGTTTCCGAGCCTATACCAGCGCGACAGCACTTTTCAAGTCCTCGCAGCGCGCTATTCCGGCTGCTTGCGAGGCTCAACCGGATAGTAGTGCATTGTACGCGAGAAGGTCCGACGAGAGCAGTTGTTCGGGGCGTACGAATGCTGCCGAAGAATGGTACTGATGCAGAGCTCAGGGAAAGGCCTAAACTCGTCATATATAGGTTACGAGCAAAACAACAATCTAGCCACGAGCAAAGGAGCCGTGGACAATGTGTTAATGCTGGCCTTGGGTGATAATTTGTGTCAATTATACTTTACGTAGGCGACCGGTGTATGTATCCTGAACACCGGCCTTGGAGACAATCATCAGCTGCTAACGCACCGTGTCATAAGAAAAAAAAAATGAATGAAGGAAGAATTGACATCAAAGAGAGGCTTGATCTAGTGAGCTGAAAAGCTCATCTTTGCTGGATGGCTCCTTCTACCACGTGCAGGAAGTCGACCGATATATTCGTTATTTAGAAGCAGGAAGTACTTACTTATTCGACGCCGGAAGGCAGCCGGAAGCTATTTGCTTTCTAACCCTTTACAGCATTTACGCATGAATGCAGCTCTGTACACACAGGCCTCTGAATCGTCAATAGATGTAATGGAAGGCAAGCCTTGACCCTTAAGTTCCGAAATACAATACAAACAGTACATGTGCACACGAAAAATGAGTTATGTTATCCTGCATAAGTCTGAACACACGCACACACACAAAAGTGCACGCCTTTTCAAGCATATGTTAGACATTACAATGATTGCGTGAATGGAAGGAAATAAAGAAAGCAGGTATTGCAGTAAATCAGCAACGTCCAATACGCTAAAGAACTAGCAAAATATGCTGTTAGTTTAATTCACTCCTGCAATTTGCTAATATATCTGAAATTGTCAAAAATATGTTTATCTGTTGATTTCCTACAAGGCTGTGCTAACCGTAACCGATTAGTCCTATATATATGTGCACGCGTTAGATTTACGCACGTTGTTAAAAAAAAATGTAAGAGTCCCTTGTGCAGCCATTACTTACTGAAAAAACCCAACAAGGAAATGAAGAGAACTTTTATCAGCTTGTGTACTTGCATGTGGAAAGTAGGTTATATATATATATATATATATATATATATATATATATATATATATATATATATATATATATATATATATATATATATATATATATATATATATATATATATATATATATATATATATATATATATATATATATATATATATATATATATCGCCGGGCAGTATATACCTTTGGTATTCTTATTCTTATCTTTGGTAGGTGCCTGTCACTTTTTCCTTTTCTTTTTTTCTTGCATTTCGTTTCAACTCGACCAGAAGAAGCAAGTCTGGCCTCAAAAAAGAAAAGTAAAGAACGCACAATGTGTTCCAAAGTCATTAAAAACATCATTGTATAGTTTTATTTTAGAAGTGAAGTAAAGTGAAGAGAAGTGAAGTGAAAAGAATGGCGCAACTCGGCTTGATCTGGTCGCTCACACACTCAAGTTTCTGCAAAAATGAAGATTACACTAACGTATATACATTATTTTATTATTTATTTATTTAGCAATACTGCTAGCCCCAACATGGGGCCATAGCAGAGTGAGTGTACATAGTACAACAAAATCAACAGTACAATACTGCAGTCAACACAGAACAAAGCACTTCAAACAACATAAAAAATGTTTCACGTGAAAAAAAAAAACTTGTCAGATATAAATTTTTTAATGCCTCGATAGTGGCTGTTTCAATAATTTTGCTGTCAAGCTCATTCCATTCTTTGGCAGTGCGCTGAAAAAAGGAATACTTGAAAGTATTATTATTGGGCTGGAAAGGAACGACAGCGTGTTTGTGACGTTGTCTGGTAGAGTAACCGGAAGAGAACTTTAAGTATTCACCTGTGGTACTATTTATTCGACCATTAACTATCTTAAAGAAGAACAACAAACGGGAAATTCTATTTCTTTCTGAAGTCCGTTTGAATCCCGCTTTGGCAACTAATTCAGAGACTGACGTTGGGCCGTATTTCTTGAAAATAAATCGGACAGCAAATAAATCGGACAAATAAATTGGACAAATAAATCGGACAAATAAATCGGAAATAAATCGGACAAATAAATCGGACATTTCTATCAGAGCTACGAGACCGGTTTTGATGGAGTCGAACGAAATTCGACAAACTGAAATAGGCGTATGTTCTCACTTATTTCGCGTAATGCTGTGACGACTCATAAAAAAATGTTCGCCAATCACCTTACAGGGGCCCTGCAGCACTTTTTGAGCATGGTCAGAAAACGCTGTCGATCGGGCGTAGAGGCTCCTGACAACACGTGAGCCAAATTATATACTGAAGCACGTGGCCTGGAATACACAATAGATAATCAAAGGCAGCTAAAAATAGCTTTCTCTTCTCTCGACAAATCATGGAAAATAAGCCGAGTAAGCCAATCTATCAGCCATTGGCTGATTTGAACATGGCGTGCTCAGTTGTTACAGAGGTTGCCGCGAGAGGCCATCGCTTGTCTACGCATGCGCGCGCGATCGCACTGACAAAGCCGCGTAATCGAAAAAAAAAGGAAAAAAATGCTCAAGGTGACAAGGCGCAAGTGGCATTTTTTTTTTTTGCCCCTCCCAATCCTCTCTGCTCAGCTTCCAGCGCTTCCGTCGGGATGAGAGAAGAGAGAACGTGATTGCAGCGTGCGACAAATCTTTGTAACTCCGCTCGTACTTGACGGATTCTTAAAATTTTTGCGGCGTTCAATTTGTGAGGTATTACGCTTTTCCAGTGAATTAATTCTATGGTTACTCAGAAAAGTGTTTCAGGGCCCCCTTAAACGTCGTAAGCCGACTCGGTGAAGCGTTTTGGGCATTCACCTGTTAAACAGTTTTTAGAGCTCAATCCACATCACCAGGTACATTAGCACACAAACATCTCATCACAGGCTTGAAAAGTTAGGACGCCTCGATGGGAAGCGTGCTAGACCGTTATCGCGTGTTCTGTGCTCCATAGTTGAGGTAGAACCTTTCCTGTTTGGCATCGCGGCGTCCATCGGCGATTCATTTCCAGAGCGCTTCCCTTCTCGCGCACAAAACACACCAGAAAGGGAGAGCGCGTCAGCCGCGCCTGGTCAATATTGGCTCGTGCTTCGGCAAACACAATCCAGTCTCGCGTGGGGTCCCCCCTTCACAGAGCACGGGCAGCGGGCCTTTTCCTCTTTCAGAGCCTTCGGACGCGCCTCAGCGCGTCATCTCATCGCGTCCTGCTTGTTCAAGGCCGCTTTTCGCTCCTGCTTACAAGGCGCGCAAAAGAGAAGGACAAAAAAAAAAGGAAGCGCAAATAAGTTGAAGAACTTCAGAAAATCGCCTGTCGGCAGTGGCACCTCAGAGTGGGTGAAAAAAGTGTGCCCCAGCGGGGAACTCGTTCTGGGGATTGTGATCCCAACAATACGGCGGTGCTGGCGCGGAGAACATTCGCACTCCTTTCTTATTGCACTGTATACGAGCGGCCGAGCTGTTCCGCGCGTGTATCCGGACGACGGCGAAATTCTGATGTCAGGCCTCGATCGTGGCAGAAGAGCGCTGCTGTCTTTGAGCGCTCAGCGTCACCTTCTATGTACTAAAGGCGATTCCAAGCCATTTTCAGGAGGTGTGAATTTTTCTACGCATGAAAGAGGTTTAAGACTAGCATCTCTCTCTTTCTCTTTCTCTCTCTACACGCGCGCGACGCCGTAAACATTGTTTGTGCTGTCGCATTTTTTTTTAGGGATGAAGCACCGTAGCGTCCTGCAATGTCCGGTTGTTGTCGTTGAGCCTCACCTCACCGGGGTTTCTGGTCGAAGCACAGGTGCGTGCGCATTGCCATCTGCAGAGCGCTCATAAGGCGCATATAGTTTTTAAAAAATTAAAAGGCCACAAAACCGCAAAAACGTTGGCATTTAACCACCAACAATCAATGAATAAGATGGAAAAAAGGTTATCGAGAACAAAATAAAAGGCTGGATCGCAGAACATAATCGAAGGCCACGATTCATGATTCGGTGCACACTGTAATGCCCCGCCTGTAAATCTGCAGCAATATTTTTTTCTTGTGCTCGCGTTTGCACGTCCTGTCTTTTTCGAATGAATGCTTGAAACTAGCTCAGCTTTTTGTTTTTAAAATACGACTGTTCTGCGCGTTAGAGTGTGAAATAACCAGGCTGTGATGACAGAGATACAATTTACTGAATATTTAAACCACAAACAGTTTCCATTGCGTGTTGTTTTCCTCCATGCCTCTTTCAGAAAGCTACAACCGTGCACAAATATAGCTGCCTATCTGCTAAGCCCCAATCAAGGCCGATCTACCAGTGGAAGCTGTCTGAAGATCCCATTCTTGCGTTAGCACTATGCCTTATTAGTTCTCTACACATGTTCGAGGTCATCAAAACTCTAATGATCTTCATAATTATGATCTTCATAATGATTTTGTATAACTTTTGTTGAACATTTTCGCTCATACTGAACGTGTCTGTATGCAGGGAATGTTAATTATAAACGGTTTTCCGCAGCGGCGAACGGGCGCTGCCACGTTTGAACACGTGATCTAATGGCCTTCTCCTTTGAAATTTTTCACCGTCACCGATGGCCAGTTCCGCTCCCGGGTTGAAGGTCAGCAAATCGGTTGCAGCGCATAGTCCACGCCACCCGTTTCTCTTTTTTAGATGCGGAAGCATCTTATACTCGCGCCTTGTAGTGCGCCGTCCGCGCCGTCCGCACCGCTTCTCGAAACATTCGACAGCTGACGCGCGCGCATGCGCCGTCGCGCCGTCGCCCACCATCTGTGCCGCGCGCGCTTCTCCTTCGAGAACATTCGACAGCTGACAGCGCATGCGCCGTCGCGCCGTCGCCATCTGTGCCGTGCGCGCGCTTCTCCTTCGAGAACTTTCAACAGCTGACAGTGCATGCGCCGTCGCGCTGTATATATACTCAAGGTCGGCGCTCGCTCGCTCAGTTGCCGCTCGTCGGTTGGTTTGTACGGCGCGTCGACGTCCAAGGTCGCGGTGAAATGAATTCCAACGAATCCACAAACACAATGATCGACGTCCCTTCGACCAGCGCCGTCCTTTCGCATACGTGTGTACGTGTTCACTCATTTAACACCCCCTCCTACAACCACGTTAACCAATTTAGCCATCGACCCAAGTAAGTCGCAATTTAACACCCCATTTCACAACCACGTTAACAAATTTAGCCATCGACCCAAGTAAGTCGCACTTTAACACCCCGTTAACCAATTATATGCTCCGCATCCTCCTCAGTGTTCCCCCGAGGGAAGCTGCGGGCAATTTTTTTTTCTTCTTCTTAGGCATTGCACCGTGTCGCCTTATGGCTGTCAGAAATTAGCTGTCTGTTTCCTTCTGCAAGAATCACTACCACCACATTCTCTCGCCGTAGGCTGCCGGGCAACGTCCGCCACACGCCACATCGCGGCCGCGCCACCGAGGAGAAGGCCGTTGCACTTCGGTGCAGTCGTGCCATCGAGTTTTGCATAGACAAACTAGCTGCGGAAAACGGTCTATAAAGCTGTATTCACACGAGGGGCGTATTCGCGAACGCATCAGTCACGTTACATACGACGTGTTCCGAATCGCTCCGCAATCAACATTCACACGACAGGAAAGAATTCACACTACAAGCGAGGATTTTGGCATTGCTCGCCGAGGAATTCACACTACAAGCGAGGATTTTGGCATTGCTTCCCAAGAATCCTAACTGTGATTAGGCTTTCCGTCGTTTCACAAATCGCTCCACGCGGACCAAAGTGGAGACGTGGGAATGGGTGACGTAAGGTGACGTAGCACGCGATCCCCTGGGTCGTACCGCGATTTCACCCGTCGTGTAAATACAGCTTGAGGAGGCTCTGCTTCACGCTACATGATAGCTCGTCTTGGTCTCAGTGGGGAAGAGGTAAGATGGCATTCGTAAATAGACGTACCTATAGTACATACGGCAGCTTCCAGATAAAAAAAAATGTTAGGAACGCATATATAAGGTGCCACTCGTGAAATTGTGAAAACCACTCAAATGCGTGGGGTCATCATTGAAGTTCGGGAAAATGAAATATTGAAAATGCCAAGTATTGCGTTTTTTATGCAATTAATTTGGATAATATTGTCACGTGCTTGCTCAAGAAAGACGATGGCAGTTGTGCAGTTGCCACGAAGGACTACGAAATGGACGAAAAAGAAAAACTCGCTTGCGCGTTCTAATTAAAAAGATCGACCTGCTTCTGGTGTCTCAATCTCTCCGGCAAGACCTCCGTTTCGACGTCGTAACAATATTACGTGCAACTTTAAAGCTGATATCCTTCGAGAAAGCGCATGCTTGCATGCTCAAGCGAGAAATGAGAAACTGGGGAAGATAATAGCCGACATAATAATGAAAACCATTTATATCCCATCTGAGTTCCTCGATCTTTTTTCAGCCGCAATAACTCAATGGCAACCTAATGGTAAATCAGACGTACACAAGAGATGCGCACTGAAGTTTGCTCATTCTGTCCATTAAAAAGAGATCAGCGTTATCAACTGCATTTGTGGTATACTCAGCAAGCTATAAACGTTTTTGGTAACGCCTCGCATATCCGCAGATCCAACATAAATGATCTCGCCGGTATTTAAAAATGGTATAAGTGCAATTTCAGTGCGGTGCATTGATAAAATGTATTAGTCTCTTCGATTCTTTCCTCATGCAGACGACGGAGGATACTGACAAAGAATGCGCTGAAGTAATGATGTCATTTTACCAAAATGTCTTCGAGAATCTCCTAAATAAGTTATATTTCAATTTCATTTTTATGCTTCGGTAATATTTTCGATTAGCTGATGGCTTTTCCCAATCGTAGCGATGATATGTCTATATCGTAGACTGAAACTTGAAATGTACATTGCAGATCCACAGAACAAGAACAACACAGGCGCATTATTTTCCCGTAACGACAACATTTTTTTACGGCTCATTGTTATTCACTCCTAGCAGATGTGTTGGCCACCATTTGCGAAGGCTCTTTCTGTGGAAGATAACGATGTCGTGAGTTGGTGAGATTCTACTATGCGGATGAAATGCGGTTGCTCGATGGAAACAATTTATCCGCACACCACGGCTGTGACAAATTCTTTATCTATACGTACAAAAGCGTAGCCCTCTAGAAACGAGAGGGACGGACAATTGTCTCAATGACGAGCTGTGACGAGATTAAGTGGGCTGCCACAAAATGAGGTGGTCAAATGTGAGCACGTACAGACCGCTACAGTTGCACGATGACGTGAAATGGCGTTCACATCGCTGGTCACTCCTTGCGACTCCGGTTAGGCTAAGGTAAGGCAAATAGTGAGGTGCGCAAATAATTAACGCATGCCTTAAAGGACCCGCAAAAGGTGGCCCCAATTGTTTATATGCCACCACCCTAGCGAGGTCGCTCACTGATGGCGAAGGCCACGGCGATGACAATTCGCGGCGTCATATATCACCGCGTGCTGCGCATATGTTCTATATAAAACAACGAATCCCGCATCCCTCTTCGGCTACACTCCAGTTCACTCTGCCGGCAATGTGACGTAATATTGCGCGTGGGTGACTTTACGTAGCGCTGTCTTCCTCGATTAGTTCTCTGCGCTACGAAAATACGCTTTGGCAGTGTGCCCGTACGGTTTCGGCCGAGCAGTTGTTGCCGCCTGTGCCCGTCAGTGCGTCACATCACGCTTGCTGACCACGCTGTACCGACGAGAAAGCAATGAGAGTGACGCGTAGAGAAAGTCTTGCTTTGTCGTAATCGCTAATGGTGTGTAACGTTGCCGATGTCGATGTAGTCACGATCACGCCTTACGTTTACCCTTCTGCACGGCGGAAAACGGCAGTGAGGGAGTGCAAGAAACCTAAACCAGCCCCAAAGGTTGTTTTATTGTCTTTGTCTTCGTTATACACATGTTCGCGTCATGCAGTTCTTTCTTCATCATAAATGTGAACAGGGTTGTTTAGTGGTCCACTTTGCTATGAAAATTAACCGCATGTGCCAAAAATGCAGTTAAGGAACAGTCAGGTTAACTGGATACTAACCACCTGACGATTCCATAAAATGAAAACATGTGAAAGGGCAGTGCACACACAAAAAAAAACACAAAGCAGCACAATTTTTTCGTTCTCTCTATCCCTTTATTTTTTTTTTGCGTACTGTTTTGCGCGCTAATCAGCTTTTACAATTTTCTTTTAAATTTTTCAAGGCTTCAAACAGTTTTTTTTCTTAGCGTAAGTGCGCCATTGAAGTAAAAACTTGGAAAGCACAAACTTAAAAACAAATAAGTTGTGTCTCATTAACGTGAGGTAGAAAATATGAGTCACATCAAGGTATTCCAACGAGTTCTCGTTGCCTTAGGGCATCATCCAAACACCATGCAGCGTGAGCAAGACATCTAGTTTTTTACTTTCGATCTTCGCAATGAAGCAGCACCTCAAATAGTGCATTTAGACAAACTGTCATGTCGGCATGTTTATAAAACTTGATCGCAAGAAAAAAGCCCCTAAAGAACGGACAATTCGATAGAACAGATGAGAAAGAACAACCGACAAAAAATTAAAAAAAAGGTTTAGTTGTTCGTAGTCATTTGCCCAGGCTGCTTGTTAAGCCTTCCTTCTGCTAGCGCTTTTCAAAACAATACAGCATGTGACAGCGCACACCAGGTTATACAACGAAAAGTCACAAAAACGGGCGACAAAATCCCTGGAAGGAAGGATGCATTAGTAGGCCACCGGTTGTTCTAGCTTCTAAGTAAAGTTTTAGGTATTAACACCTGACGTTGTTACATATTAGCGTCTATTTTTTGCTGCGTGATGCTCTTGTATAATCGATTTGGTTTCTGCTAAGGCACCCTTGGTTTTGATCGTTGCACTAGGCACGCCTACTTAAGCGATTCTATCCCGTAATAAAAATCAGTTGAAGTTCGGCTCTTGTGTCGTCCCTTTGTGTTCGTGTTTGTTGTGTAACCTGGTGTGCGCTGCCACATGACTTACCGACTAGCCAGGAAGTACGTTTTAAGCTACTATAGCTTATTTCCAGTCATAAAATTCAGCAAATTAAAGCTAGACACCTTCTTCTAAGAACGTACCAGTTGCGTATCGAAGCCGTCAATCTCATAAGAGACATAATAAACACCTCGGTATCATATATTGCCGTTTTCTTGTAACATTATTGAATCCACTGTTGATATGAGAATCACTCGGATATACTAATGGCCGAACGCCCGCGGTGCTGCTCAATATGAATATAGGAAAACTCTCGTTGGAATAATACAAACGTATACAAAAGCGGCACACGTTTCGATTTCTTTCGGGAATTTAGTCCGACTAATCAACATAACCGATTTCTGGAGGACGAGTCTTATGACACTTGGCTCGCTTATTTGAAACCAAACCTACTCATATCGCGCGCAAGGACGCTATCGCATGGATTTATATCCAGCTTTACCTCATAAATTAGTGATGCGTGACATAATACCGTGCTTCTTACACAAATACAATCGCCTAGATAGCTTCTGTGGCTGAGCAAAAAAGCGCCGTCCAGGAAAAGGGCGGGCAACATCCCATTCGTATGAGCACTGAAATATAAATAAGAATTGCGGTGCGAGTTACTTGTTTTTCGGAGAAGCTAATTCAGAAGTAAGGGAGGAAAAAAAGAAACTGCGGATTCATCGGGTTCACCACTTACCCCAGGAAGAGTCTTCTGCTCGTGGAGGGCGTGCTGTGCTTTGATGGCGCTGTCCCGGGCACAGTACGTGAGGAAGGCGCAACCTGCATGGCCAGCAAAATCAAGAAACACTTTAATAAAGATACACGGAAATGATTGATGAACCCTACGTGACGTAAACACCCGCGTTACGTGGAATTGGGTAGTGATGCCTGTATAATGGCACTTTTTGCCTTCTGAGTTCTAGCTGATATCTACTGACAGTGAAGAACATACAGAAACCCCTTCAGTTGGGTAGTGGCGTCAAGACCAGTCAACTGTATACGAAGTGCACATCGCGTCACGATGGCATGCATTTTTATCAGCATACTCTGAGAGTTCTTGAAGTAGAACAAGATTTGTCATGATATAGTATACTACATCCTGCCAAAGCAAAGCGGATTAGTGAATAAGAAACACCGCGGATGCGACTAAACGTTACCGTTGAAAAAATAGAAGCTGGTTTGCAATAAGTCACTTTCTTACCTTAGCTCTTACGCTGTCACGAGCATTTATCATAAAACGTCAATACGAAATATTCAGGGAAAGTTACAGTCTTTTTTGTTTGTCCTTATTAACATTTTCGTAATTTCCCTGCTTACGGAAAGTAGACCCAATCGCGGAATCCTGATTGCAGGCTCCTCACAATCACATGCTTTCTCAGAACGGCGTAAAGACGAATCGCGGCACTGAACTCGTGTAGAACTTCGCGGAGAACACAGGAAATTGAACATTGACTGCACAAGAAGAGAAGGCTGTGAACGAGGGCCAAACCGAATGATGTCCATTAATCGTTACACTCGGCGCTCGCCAGAGTCAAAAATCAATGAAGGAGCTCTAATCACTGGATCCCCGGGAGGCGTCCCCGTGCTTGAAGCGGGAGACGCTAATTGGGAGGAGAAAGTATCGAATCGGGAAACGAGTTGTTGCCCGGACGAGCGTCGAAAGCCGAGAACGAGTTAATCAGGAGAGGGGGGGGGGGACGACACAAAACAAGCAGTCTTCCTTTCTTGCACGCCGGCTAGTCACTCGAGGGTCGAACGAAGTCAGGCCACAGAAAACATCGATACACGACAGCTAGCGACTCAGCCACCTTCGAGTTCTCTCTGAGGCACTGACATCTGATCTAACTCCTCCTCGCGTCGGCTTCGTGCAGGAAGATAACAGGCCTGATAGAAAAAGCGAGCGCAGGTCTGCAGTCTTCGTGCAACGAGTCGTTTCATCTTGGACTCTACTGTAAGGGTGTGTCCGAGACTGATTCGTAGAATTGTTGCTGTAGCGGCAAAACGTGAGAATGTGGACATGAAAGCAAAAGAAAAAACGTGATTTAACCGGAGGAGTGCAAACTAGATGTGGCGTTTGCTGAGGAATACCTACAGATGGTAAAACAATCGAAAAGGTAGTATAACAGAGCATATATACGTAGAGCGCTACAATCGACGATGTGTTTCTCTTCATTTCAATTATGTAACTGTTAAAACGAAAGCCTCTTATGGCTGATGAGCAAATAAAAAAACACGACTTTGGTATCCCGAACATGAATGCTAGTAAGAGACCTGCATGACGCATACCTGCACGCCGAAAAAGAGTGTTACGGATAATTAAAGAAAAATAAAATTTGAATAAAAGCGATTTAAAGCAGTAAAGATATGACAAATGATTTTACTAAATAGTTAAGAGCACCTAGTGTATAAATCATGAATTAAAGTGAATGAAAGTGAATTAATGTCAACAGATTGTCAATGAGAATCAAATTTACATTCAAAGTAAATGAAATGTTAAAGTGAACTAGCGTGAACTCAATATCAATTGCCAGCCAATAAATGTGACAGTGTAGGCGTAGGCTCTTTAGGTTTAACCAAAGAGGTGGTCTTTGTTCTTTTCGAAACCTGTCTGTATGCTGCGTTCATTCGCTTAATCTTCAAACATGGCACAAAGGGTGATGTGAGGATGAAAACTGCAACACGATTCACTGATGCATGCAAAAAAAAGCAGACTACAAAATCCAGACCTGCAAACAATTGGCCTTACCACCGTTGTCTCGCTTTTTTTTTTTGCATATAGCCGCAACAGAGTTGCACGGCGTTTGTTCATTGCGGCCATATGGAGCTAGTAGACTGCGTGAAAACGAAAATTTATGAATGCGCTAAACGCAAGACTACTTTGCTACTACAGATTTTTATTGCTTACTTTTAATAACCGAGTAAACAGGAACAATTGTCGCCAAGCAACGACGAGAAGTCATTGATTTCTTTTAATTTCAATTTTTAAAAAAGCATGTGCCAGCTTTTGTGGCTACTCTAACTCCATCGCCATCCTCTGTACTTTATCGATAAATGTCACTTTTAGCTGCTTTTCCAGCTCTTACCTCAGCCCCATGCATGGTGTTTTCCTAAATAGACAAGAAATGAACCAGAAAGCTACATTTGATCCAAAAATGGTGTTAGTTCAACGTGTAATGTGTTCGTGAACCAATGCCGAGCTGTTGCTTGGAAGACAACTTTTGTCTTTGAAACATTTGCTTGACGCTGATGTCGATCAGAGGTAACCAAGTGGCACGCACAAGCAAGAACCAACAGTTCATTCCGTGGACGCTAGAGCTCTTGCCTACATTTCGCGTCAAGCAATATTGTGTGACTTTACTATCGATGTTAATGAGATCACACAAGTTGCTATCACTAGATGCACCAAGATGGAATTGCGGAGGACTTACGTACAACGTACCTATAACACCCGTTTATTTTTTTATGTACTTTGATCAGAGACAAGCACTGAAACATTCTAAATAGAGGCAAGCCTGAAATGCTTACGAAAAGCTAACTGAATTTCGGCGCGAAAAAAATCTTCTTTACTCAAAATGCTAAAGTATATTTACAGACGTAAAATAGACTCGTGCGATAATGAATGTGTTCCTGCAAACAAGTTTTGTTTCCTGTACAGCCCTGCGCAATTTTACGAACGTGCGCAGTCGGAGTTTACCGGCTGCCGCTTCGCGAAGGCTGCTAGAAAGAACTTCATTACGTTTATCTCCTCGTTCTTCCGGCCGACTTGTGGCCGCAGGGCTCGGCCGTGTTGCCCCGAGCTTTACAATAGGCGTCGCATTTTTTTTTTCAGAACCTCGTTGGGCAAAATGGAAGCTGGAGCTGGGAGGCCTCGCTCTATTCCGTGGAGCCCTGACTGCTTACGCGCGTGGTCGAAGCCGACATGCGGTGGTTAGGCACCTCCCCACACCACTTCTTCAGAAAACGGAGCAGCCTTCCTTGGGTTACTTCATCAGACGCTCCTCTGCTCGAACTTTCATTTACGAGAACAAAGCTGCTTAAGACAATTAGATAGTACAGCACACTCTAATCACGAACTCTTCAGTACGATGGTAGCGTATGTGGAGCATCGGAAGCATACGGTGGGCAAGTCTCTCAAATCTCTTACAGCATACAGCACTCTTGAGATGTAAGGGAATCTAGATGTCTAAGTATAGAGTGCTCTGAACGGTATCCTTTCATTCATCACGACATTCGTCATTCTATCGCGAATAAATAACGATGGTATGCACTGTAACACGTATAATTGTGTATTGATGCTTCAACTAGTGTGATTATGCACTATACGATTCCCCCCCCCCCACAACACACAACACTCCGGCTGGAGCCTGTGAAGGCTTTGTGAGTAAATAATGGTTTTATATGAATGCGAGAACTACGCTTCCCTCATATGCTGACTATTTTATACTGGTAGTAACTTGTAAACCTATTCCGATCATAATGACCTATTCTGATAGTATAAACCTATTCTGATCTTAATAAAAGTTTTGTGTTATATGCATCACTAGGCTTAATGAGTGGTCTTGGCTACAACTCAGATTGGTAATTAATTCAACCGTGGTGGTGGCTTAGAAAGTATCGTCCCGCTAAGCTCGTGGACTTGAGCTCAATTTCCGGTCATGGTGGCTGCGATTCGAAGGAGGCAAATTGCGAGAACTCCCGTGTGCTCAAATTAAGGCCCGCGTTGAAAGAACCCCGTTGATCGAAGCTGAACAACAGCCCGCCATTGTGACTTGTCTTGTGATCATGCGGTGGTTTTTAACACGTAAAGCTCCAGCAATGATTCTTATATTCATGACTTCGCATAATAATACAGTGTAAGAAATGCAAATAAGTGTATCGGTATGATATCAAAAAGCGGCATCACGGTTTTCTTAATTGTATTTTTTCTTCCCTCTCCACGTTCATATTGTCTCATCAGCAGAATAATCGCACCTTCTCTAATTAAATCCATGGCATGTATTCGGGAATGATTGTGAGCATTAGCGGACGCACACTCATTCCTTGATCATTCACCAGAACTATGGACTGCATATCGCATTTTGACGACAGATATCAAGCCAATATGTTTTCTAATTAATTCTGAAACTATTCGAAAGTAACGACATTGAAGGAAAAATGAATATTATTCTTTCCTCCACATCAAGGTAGCTGTTCGGAGTTCATGAGCGAATACTCCGACAAAAACCAGAGTGGTGAGTATGAGTGATTTTACCTGTGTACTTATTTAGACCTGTGCACGAGCGATTTGTCACACAGAATGTTCGTAATGTTGTTCAACATGACTGCGATGCCATTTAGACACGATTTGATGCCATACAACCATTTTTCGGCTCAGAAATTGCTAGTCAACATGTGTAAATTATGAAAACGCATCACCCTCTAAGAAAAAGAGAAAAAGTAAATGTGGCACATACTCAAGACGCTTTCGTGAACGTTCTGCGCAGCAAATTTTTTCCGCAGGTAACTGAATTGCAACAGGACCACGTGATGCTTGACCTTCAGAAGCCCGAACAAGAGAGAGCAGCCTTGGGCCGTCGAGAGAGCCCATGATGTGGCAGTCAGGCTTTTTTTACTGCCCGTCCAAAGGAGGAGGAGGAATAAATGAGGAAGGACAGGGAGGTTAGCCAGTTCTCAGACTGGCTGGCTACCCTGTACTGGAAAAGGGGGTAAGAGGGATAAAGAATGAGAGAAAAGAGACGTTGTAAAAAAAGAGAGAGAGAAGGTCCTCAGACGATCCACGACGCTGTTCACAGTCTGTCTCTAAGATCACTTGCCCGCAGAAAGCGCAACAACGCTCTCAGTGCCTTGCGTGCAGAGAACGGTCTCGTCCAAGTTTGGGAGGCGACTATGGTACCTTATAGTCTTCCTGGTTTTTCCAGACAGTTTGACGATCCATGCATTCATTGCAAGAGCAACTGCTTTAGATTGCATTCTCTGCGAAATTTCTACAAAATTTTTTAGAAAATTTCTAACTTATGTAATAATTTTGTGCGTTCACATTAGAAAATAAAATTTCTTGCAATAATAAAGGTACCAAGCCTGCTAAAATATTTCAAATTTGCGATGTCGTCGACCGTCCGAACTCATAGTACACCCTCAGCAGGATCTTTTCGTTCTTTGCACTGCCAATCAAATTGCACCACTTTTCCTAACCTGAACAGTTACAATATAGAATCATTTGTCGCCACTTTGCACCAACAGAAGCCGGACATGTACAGCTCTGCATTCGAATGAGTATTATCTGTGGGGAAATCATAAATGTATATCAAAACACTAAATTAAATATAAAGTATTGATAACATTCTAGATTATTAACAGGTACGCGTGGATACATCAAATCAGGATTGCTTTCATTCTATGCAGCCTTTTATCGAAAAACATGTCAGTTGTGTTTTCGTGGAAGCATTTCGGAGATAATTTATAAGTGACCAGTGTGTGCTCTGATGAGAGTCGAAAAGAATGGCCGGTGCTGCACTGCAACCTTATCCTAAATATATTTTCTCTCAAGAAAAAAAAACAGTAACGCATTTAAGCTTAAGAGGCTATGCTGCAGCGTAACATAAATTCTTTCACAGAAATTATAAATGTTTCTAAGAATACTTACCAATGGAGAAAATAAAACACTCTCCATAAAACTTTCGTTTATTTCTTCGTTGATAATTAGGAGCAGACATTTAATTTACTGCTTTAATTTATGATGTATAAGTAACCAGAAAAAAATTGCAACACGATCCAACAAGGCAATCTTTCTATGCCATTTTCCAGTCTCGCTTTGTTGGTTCGTCTTTTCAAGTTTTACTCGTTTATCTTTTTACTCGTAATTAGTTCTCATCTTCTGTTCTTACTTATATTTACTCATTGGCGCTCTGCCTTGTGGCAGCACGGAATGCGGAAAATTTCTTGCACCAAATTCAACAGAGACTGCTCCTCAAAAAAAGCGCTTAATCTTTCACGCAATCACGGAACATTTTTTTTTCGGCTAAAAAGAGCGGCTTGTTTTTCGCCACTCTGAACTCCATCAATTGAGCCTCCTAGCATTTCCTGATTTCATTTGATGATTACTGTATTCAGCCACTTGCCGAGACAGACACACGCAATTTCCCACCGTTTCTAGTTTAAAAAAAAAACTTTAATGTAGTATACGTTTTTCTTTTCAGTTTGATTCCCCGTGCTCCTTTGTATTCTAGGTGAGTGTTGAGTACTGAGACGTGTAAGCAAAAAATGACGGTAGGCTCTCCGATTTTCGTGCGGCCACACTCGATTGTTATCTTGCTTCATTCTTTTTTTCATATGACCGGTTTGGAAGCTCACTAGGGTGGGGCAGTTTTCTTTTGTCCTTGAAACCGGGATCGGAAAAGTTCATTATTCATCGCGAAAAGCAACAGAGTAAGCATCCCATGCTTGTCTCTCGGGTTATGAGAGCGGGGTTTCTTCGAATTAACTTTCTCGTATTTTCTTTCGACGTTCGCCCCTCAGCCACGCAGCTTGCGGTGCATAACCTTATAGCTCTGCCCACTTCCTGTCTCGTTCCCTTTTTTTTCCGGGTTAATTTCAATTTTGGTTTGCTTCCTGTGCTTGTGGTCCCCCATCGCACACTCTCTGGTGATGCAATATTCATAAGCCCCTGCAGGGGTACCACCGGAACAAAAGGAATTCCCGGCGGGGAGACAGAACTAGAAAGCAGCAAAAAAAAGCACGGTTAGTCCAGAGGATGGCAGGATGTGCTTGCAGGAAAAGAAGGAAGAAGCGTGTACTTCACGTCATGCTGCGAACAGAAGCAGCGGACTGGGAAGCAAGGAACTGAAAGACCACTCCAGCCTTTGTAAGAGCACTCACAGCCTGTAGGTAGAAGTCGGCCCAAAAAAATAACCGTATGCAAGTAGAAATACGGGAGACAGAAAATGGGAGAGGTGTGCGAGAAGGAGACTGTCGTTCCCTCTCAACCGGTTTGGGGGGACTCACGTCCAATCCACAATTCATGGCGATCTGAGTCGGCTCGCGCGCTGTGCGGAGAATACTACCCGTAAACAGCCGCTGTATCAAAGCGCGGTGGTAACATTTCAGGCCTCGAGCATCGCGACTCGCGCAGAACAAACAGCGACTGAGCAGGCGACGCCGACATGGAGTTATTTAAAAAGATATGAGTATTTCTATCCCGAATAAGCGTGAAGGTAGTCACGTAAGACAATAGCCGTTTAATAAAAGTTGATGAAATCTGAAAAATAAATGTTCTCTTCGGTAGTTTGGTTCAACTCAGGCACGCACGCGCTCAGAATGCGAGTGTATAGAGCACTATGCGTGCTAGTCAATCATTTTTTCACCTTATGAACATATATCACGTACACTAACGACCCGCGGTGCGAAAAAAAATGTAGCAAGATAACAATCCATACAAAGGCATCGTTAATTTTTGAAAAAAAAAGAGTGAAATCCATCAACTAGTGACGTAGGTTATTGGGTCAAACATATCGTACAAACTTTTTATTTGTATTATTAGAGCTAATTTTGATTTGATTTTACCGACTACCATTGCTGCAGTAGCCTCCGAATTGTGCTTCTTTCAAAAACAGGACCTGCGATTGAATTCTAACCTCCGCAGCAGAGCATCTAAGCCACTTCAGTAAGCTTCGTACGTGTTTCTATCCCAGCTTCCTGATTTTGTCTATCTTGCGATCGCTTGCTGAGCAATGATATCTTTCAGCCGTACACAGCCACCATCCGTAGCTCATCCTCACTTGTTGGATTTATAGGTGTCTCGCGAAGGAGCTCGAGGACGCGGATTCCATTCCCAGACACAAATGCATTTCCATAGCAGCAAAAAATAAAACGAAAAACGCGCCACCCATTGAGAGAGGGAGGTAGTATAAGAAAGGAAAAAGGGGATGTTTAAGAATGAAAGAAAGAAAAAAAATTGGCCCTGAATCTGCATGTTACACTGCAAATGTCGTCGAAAGACGATAGTCTTGCGTCCGGAGAGAGTGAACAAAACGTTTATTTGATGTTCTGCGCATGAAAATCGGTGAATTGTGTTCTGGAGGCACTGCGTTAGAGTGCCTCGAGCGCATCGAGGCACGTTAGACTTGAGCGCCATCTGGCAGTTATCTTCGAAAACGAAGGCGTGCGTGCCCGCAGAGAAAGGTGCGCGCCTATCTCGGAAGTAATAAGGTGTAGAACGCAAAGCGACGGGCAGGTGCCACCATCGTGTCGTCGCAGCAAAGCGTTGGAAACACTTACCTTCTTGAGCATCGCGTTGCACTGTCAGCGCAGCGTGATAAACGCTACAGTCCTTAGAGTTACTTGTGTGTGCCTCTCGTAGTATAAGGGCAGACACACAAAACATCGGCGTGTTGTTATGACGCCTCAGATATGCGCACTAATTGCTTTTTAATTGACAATCGCACAACTATTAACGCTAAATCTTGAGCAAAATTGGTAGGCGCTGCGGTTGGGGTCGGCCGTTTGGTGCCGTTTGAGGCATTGTTAAGGGCGGACAAACAGACAAATGTATATACAGACAGACCAATTTTTTTTTTTGTTCAAGGTCCCCAAGAAAGGTTATCATCATCAAAAGGGAGACTCTGTAGCTGCGCTGCAAAGTCACTCCTATATAGTAGCGCGTAGACGTAACACATGAACCTTGTCACTGAACTGCCACAACGTGTCATTAATATTATCTGGGGTTTTACGTTCCGAAACCACGATATGATCACGAGGGACGCAGTATATGGTGGAGGGCTAGGGAAATTTCGAACATCTGGTGTAACTTACAATGCACTGACGTCCCACAGTACACGGCCCTCAAGCATCGCGCCTCCGTCGAGGTGCGACGGCAACGGCCGGAATCGAACCCGCGACCTTCGGGACAACATCCGAGCACCACTACACGGCAGACTGTCACGACGCGTCTTTGAGAGCTGTTTCTCCGAGAAACCACAGCAGCGCCCTCATAGCGGCTTACGTGGACTTCCACGTGGGCTAGTGCCCTAAAAAGTTGCTTCGTATATGGGGCGATTGTCCAACTGACCCATCGTGGCTGAGAGGACTTTATTTGGACGTTAAAGCGCGTACACTCAAAGAAGGTGCGCGATGGTTTCTATGTACCCGCAGAGTATGCACAATGGGTTATCAGCCACTTCAATAATGTATAAAATATGCCACTACAAGCCAGAGGTGAATCAGCGAGCTTTAACTACACCGTGATAGTGTTGACGGCACCCGTAATAGAACTTCCGGATCCAAGGTACGTAGATGCGAACTTGCAAACGTCGGTGAATTCCACAAGTCGATCGCAACGTGAGATAACATGCTAGCACACAACGGCCATTTTTTGCCTTAGATTTATTGAGGTGCACAATAAATCTGGTCATACTTCTACTGAGTTCACTAGTAGTTTATGAACAAATCGTGGTTCTTCAAGTACTGTATGTAAAGAAACACAATTTATTTCACTCTGTGCCATCCAATTCGACCACTCCATTTGTTTCAATGACATTGTTTTTGCCTCTATATGTTACTTTGGCGACTCGAGAGTTTTAACGCAGCAGCTAGCTGTAGCCTGTGCCGCCTTGTCGACTCACCATTCTCAGAACAGTCAGTGCTCGATTTGTCTTCGCACAGCAAAATCAATCAAGGCCTTATTAACTATTTTTGCCTGTTAGTGTTTTATTAATTCTGTTTGTTTTTTCACGTGCCTGATTTTCCCTCCGCTTCCCTTTTCATTTTCCCCTACCCTTAATGCAGGGTAGCAAACCGGATACTTCTGTCCTGGTTGGCCTCCCTGCCTTTCTCAATTTATTCTATCTTTCTCTCACTCCGTACTTTGTAGTTTAACTTGTTCTAGCCATGGGAAATACAGCCGAGGGAGGCATGCAGCGAGTGAGATGGGGTGACGAAATTGACTGTTAAGTTCCCAGGCATAAAATGGAATTCGCTTGTCCTGGAGATCAGCGGGGGTAGTGTCATCGTCCGGAAGTAGCGATTCATTCTGAAAGGCTTAAAGTAATGATGACTATCGAAGGTCTGTGGACCACGTAAGGGCAACAACGCTTGCTCTGCAGGGTAGCATCAGGTGTAAAGAACGTCACGTGTCTCCATTTGCGGGAAGCTGAGCCAGCTGCTCGTTAACGAGAAGGAATTGTCGCCGTCGATGTAGGACATACTGCCTTCTCGACGAGCGGCTTTGCGAACCTCGCTCACGAGGCGACGTTAGCGCTGACGCAGAAGCCGCGGAGCGAAAGCATTTGAGGAACTGCGCAGATTTTGGCGCACTTCAGGAGCGTCTGCCGAGGACTACTTTTCTGCTCGTCCAAATAATCCCTTCAGCTTGACGCTGCCTTTAAGTTAGAGGCTGTGAGAGCCGTCTTGACTCATTTCGAGAGCCGGCGTTGACTCACCGGAATCAGTGCCTTTGCGTTGCACTCCACTGAACAGGATTGCCAGAAGAGGTATATTGGATTGATAAAATGAGAGTCTGTGAGGGAAAAAAAGCAACCAAAAACAAAATTCAAGAACCTCTTGTGCGAAAGAAAATAGTAACTCCGTCCATGCTTATAAAAGGATTGCAACGCTTTTAGCTAAGGGTTACATTAAATACTGATCTCAAAAAAAAGGGGGGGGGGATGCACGAGCAGAAAAAAAGGTTTGCGTTAATCATTTTGTTTGCGCATTACATGGCGGAACTTGAATGTTCCTTTTTTTAGGGGTGCCTGATGAGATTTGCTAATGTGCGAAACAACGTAATTGCAGGATTGAACGGGCGGCTTCCATTGTCAGTGGCATTACTTTAAATTTCATTAGACTGGTCCAAAACAAGAAGTAATGTAGCCGAGAAAGCTAGTGATTTCAACAACGCCTATAGTAGTGAACATCAACCAAAGGCCTGAAGCAAGTGCATACAGGCCTGTCTCTAATTTACAGGCACGTCGCAGCTAGCTTCGGGAAATTGCTTACGGGTGTAGATGTACCTGGTGCAGCTGTTACCAAGTGTTTTGTGCCGATATCCGTAACCATGCGTACATGAGCTGAAAAGCTACGCGATTCTTTGACGGGAACCCGTTACTCTGCGCATCTCTCAGGCAAGCAACTACATTCGTGAAATCGGTGCACAAGACCGTAATGGGGCGCCTTGAACATACGTTATAGCTTATGGTGTCCATGTGTGCAAAGTAATGTGCCCTGTCCTGTCTGGAAGAAAGTACTGTTTAGGAGGAAGGAGGAAGCAACAAAAAGGGGAGAAGGCAGGGAGGTTAACCAGAAAGACATGCGGTTGGCTACCCTACACTGGGGGATTAAGGAAGGGGACAAGAAAGATGAGAAAGAGGGAAGAGAGAGAGAGAAAAAAAAAGAGAGACTGACAGTAATTTCACTGCAGCGTGTAGAACTCCATCGCATGTCAGAGGCGTGGAGCTTTTACTAAAGCACAGTAGGAAAAATTATTTCTGTGCTTCCTTCTTTCGTGCTTGAGATTTTATTTATACTACAGTCTCATACTAAAGTCTTGCGGAACTAACCCTGAGAATCTTGTGCTGAACTTGTGATAGTCTGGGATGGCTTTCATAACTTGCACGGCCTTTTCGGCGGCCTTCGTTACGATTAAAAATGCATACACGCCGTATCTGCGTTCTCATACCTTCCTCTCTCAGCAACGCGAAAGAAATTCATCGAAAGTACGGCGCTTCGAAGCGTGTTTCCGGTGCTATAGTTCTCAGACTCACCTTTTGCCTGCACGGAACGAACAAGCGCGCCCCTTTTGTACACATCCCCTTGAGCACGCCCGACGCCGTTATTATAAACGGCTCGGGGAGCAAAACAAACGGAAGCAGGCGGCGGCAAATTAAAGCTGACCGCCGGGATGTTGTCATCATTATTGCTTACTTAGCCCGCAAACTTGCTGGCACGCCGGCGGCTTAATTGGGGACGCGTAATTGAAAGAAACCCGCAGCCCTATATAGCGGCTCTGCCAGCACGTTCGCAGGCGTCGGGTTAGGCTTAACGGCGTCTACAGAGCGTTCGAAGACCACAGTCCGCGTTACGCGTTGGGTGAACGGCGACATGCACGTGCTCAACGTGCGTCTTCCATCTTTCACGTCCTCTCATGAAAAAACATGCGCGGCGTTCGCTTTGTCGTTTCTACGCGCAACCCACAAACACGGCGAGAAAGTTGTTACGCCTCTTAAAAGAGAGTGATTATCCGCGCACCGCGTGCAGTGGAATGTCATAATTAGTAACGACACGGAGGAACCAACGCTAATGAGCACGTCACTCGGCAGCTCCGGAGGATTCTTCCAGCGTCATTGGCTTGTTTAATGCCTACGTTGTTATTTCGCTGGGAGAACTTGCCGCTGTACATTCGTGCCGTCTTGCTCGTCTTGTTGAGTAATTACTCCGTGCGACACGCACAGGTGTTCTCTGGCAATTATGATCGAAGTGCACAGTGGCGACTACGGTGGCAAGCGAGGTTTTTAGTTTTTCGGTGCCGTTTTCACTTCCATGCAGGCCTAATTTCAATTTCTACGCGCCGATGTAGGAATCTAAGAATGTTCGTTCTCTCTGCGGCCAGATGGAGAACCAGTGCACTGTAACGACAACCGTTCATACTTGGAACTTAAGCTATTGTACGAAAACCCAATTTTTCAGATCTCATGTGCCTAAACAATAAATGATCTGTGGCCCGGGCCGAGCCATGCTTGCCCAAATGGTTCCTCGTGGCTGCTCGTGGCGCAGAAGATTAATTACATGCAGAATTAAGAAGTAGTCCTCGTGTCTACGTAAGCAGAAAACGATTAGGGGCAAATGATATTAAACGAGCAATGAGAAGAAATGATGGACCGTAGCTGCATCTACCTTTTTTTTTTCTAGTGGTACAATCAATACTCCCTCCGCAAAAGTGAAATACATCGAAGAATGGTCTTCCAAGTGTGCCATAATAAATAAAAGAGCAGCGACACGGTAAGGTGAATTCGTACATGCGTTCAAAGGGGTGATAACGTCGACGATTTATTGATAAATGGACCTGTCACCGGGAATCTATTCGACGAGAAAAAATACACAGGCGCTTTTTGCAGAATATTAAACTGCATTTCAGTGCAGTAGAGTGCTCAAACCAGTGCGCAAGAGAAAGGATATAGGCCACCCTTCGAGTACAGTGTCTAGAAATATACTTCGGGCTCACGTAAGCGCTTCAGTGTTGCCCTTCTTTGTAGAAAAATATCTGTTCGAGCTATAGTGATGAAAATTTCAATTTTACCCTTTTGAATGCGTATACCTATTTTGTTTTCTTGTTTGTTTTTATGATGCTTACTTTAGAAAGGTGCACATGCGTTGCGTATAGGAACCTTGTATTTTGTGATCTATTCCACCGTGTTTGTTCTTCCATTAAGCTGAAGCCTTTGGGTTGAAGCGTGGCGGTTCCGACGTGGGAGGCGCGCCTATTACGCGTTTGCTCGTGTCCCGTCACACCTCATGAAAACAATTTCAATCATTTGAGGCACAAATAACCAAATAAAGAGCTACTAGAAAGAATAGCTAGGAGTATAATATGGTTTTTTGATGTCATCATTCACTAGATAGATATATAACTACCTCCCTGCTTCAGCCATCTGCGGGATCTTTTTATATCACTGATCAACAGAAGCGTCAAGTTTTATTCTTAAAAGAAACTACCGAAAAGAGTTATTCGTTATATCTGTTGCTTTATTAAGAGTGAGACTGTTTGAGCTGGAATAGCGCTTTCATTAAATAGTGCGAAAGTAGCAATATGCGAAAAAAAAGACGTTGTTTCTTCTGCTTACAATACGCACGCCCGAACCATCTACAACTGCCGAGGCAAACAATTTGTTTGAAATGTATGGACTTCCATTATTATGGATAATTTCCGTTACGATAGTTTGGGACGTGTAGTAAATAAAGCAATAAGAAGCAGAGAAATAAAACGTCTGGCCTTTATACGGAACACGCAGCCAAGTCACTGGGTAAACTGGAAGAGTGACAGTCTTAGGGCTCGTAGTGAACTCTCTTAAAGTGCTTACTGCGAGTGTAGTGCTGAAGTACCCACGGCGCATAATTCATCGTCATTTCGTTAAATAGCAAAGTACGCCGTACAAGTATGCACCACAGTATGTCCACATACACTTTATACACACATCGTTGTTAAAGATAATGTGCGGTGCTTTACGCAACAAGCGCCAGGGATGGCCAAAGAACACCAAATCACGGAAAAAAAATTTTGATTGATGATAATGTCAAAAGATTGTTTAAGGGCCTAAAACCTTATGCACTAAAGGTATGCAGTACGCATAGTTATTAAATAGTCAGTCTCCGTTGCAATGTATTATTAATCATATCTGAAATTTTACGTGCCAGAACCACATGATTCTGCGAGAAGCCGTAGTGTGGGGCTCCGGAAATTTCGACCACCTGGTGTTGTTTAACGTACACTAGCTGGCATCATCAGCACACGGCCCTTTGTCATTGCAACTCCATGGATCAAAATGCGATTGCCGCGGCCACGATGGAACTCTCGAGCTTCGGTTGAGCAGCCGATTCGTTGCAATCTAAACGACAGTGGCAGTAGAGCACTCGTCTACGCTGTCGAGAGAAGGGCATCATGACATATTTGCAAGATGTTTCAGTGCGAGAACAAAGGAAAAAGGACAGGGTAGACTTTTTCCTTTGTTCGCGCGCTGAAGCATCTTGCAAATATGACTACGCACCAACAAGCCCAAGCTTCCACTCTTGTGACATCATGACCTTCCTTAACATCGTATACACACACAGGCTATTTAAGCCTTATTTATTTGGCGTATGCTGAACGCTCGTTAATATTCTTTCTCACTTAAATGAGTGAAAATGCATTTTCTCTGCAGAACAAACTGGATTATGACTACGATCACGCAGTGAAGAAAAAAAAAGCACTACCCTTCGGTGCTCACGCTTTTTCCTACAAATAAGGTGCACGGAAAGGTAGTCTGCAAGTGGGTTACATGCTGCTTCTCCTTTCTAAAGGCGTGCAGGACTTATGAATATTCAACGAGCTAAGGAAAACCTCACGCTGTTGGCGCGATTTTTTTTTGGTTGTTCTTTTCTAGAGCCTTCTTGCACGGTCCATTTCAAGACAGCTCACACAAGTTAGCAGAAACGCGGGAATGTGCTTGCGGGTTTGGCGATATTCTTACGCCGTTTTTTTGATCATGCCTTTGTGTTGGAAGCAATCTCGTCCCAGATGAAGAATTCAATTCGCTGGGGAGGCGGGGATGCAGCGAGGTCTTCATAACTGCTTTTTCTTTGGCACATTCTGTGGACCTAGAACTTCGCATTTGTGCTAGACGTACTGATATCTGCTGTGAAAATGACAAAAATTTCTCGAAACATGAATGTCATTTTTTTTCGTTTACTCTTTCTTTTTGTCTTTCATTTTGTCTTTTTTTAGTTGATTAGACTGACCCCTCCTGCAGTTCGTCTTCCCCCTTGCACAGAGGAGACCGGCTTATGCAAACTTACGTCGTGCTACGTGCGACGTTATAAGAGCCTGCCCATGTTTAGTTAAAGAACAAACAATAGGACATTAGTGACAATCCACAAATAGGAAACCGGGCGGGGCCATTGCCTGCAAATTACGCAAGGCTGAATCCGCCGGCTACCTGCAACGTTCCAAGCCTAATCCTAATCCCCCTTGTTTACGCACTTACCCTCTCCACCTCTTTGTTTGAGATGGCGGAAATAATTGAGTCGCGTCCACGTCTGTGTAGAGCGCTCGAGCAGCCGGCATTGCTCTGCGGGGCGATGCCTTGCGTTAGTTGCGAGCTCCGACGTGGTATGCACCAACGTTACGTTATGCGCGGCCTAATACAGACATGCCACCCAGCTCTGCGTGAATGACAACGTTGAAAGGTGCGCTCGTTTAACCAAATATGCACGCTCCCCCAGGGCGCTTTCTGCGTGTCGATTCCAAAGGAAGACGCTGACGCGTGTTATCAGTCGGAACGCGTTATCTTTTGGATGAGACGAAGCACTGTATTCCGCAAAAATGTGAAACACATTTGCAGAATGCAGTTTTCAGAACTTGTGCACATGCATAATCTTCATTTCACTCAGCCGTCAGTTGAAAAGGGTTGAAAATGTTAATTACCTGCCACCTTATGTGGCAGGTAATTGTTACGGCCTTATGTACATTTCTTTATCGTCATCGTGGCTTTACAGTAAAACTTGATTCGCCGACGAAATCTTGCCCGGTTTTAGGCAGGGTCCTAGACATCAGCAGATGCTCCGGTTGCAGCAATGCTCCCGTAGTGCTGTGCCAGCAGTCGAGGTCAGAAAGAAAGAAAGAAAGAAAGAAAGAAAGAAAGAAAGAAAGAAGAAAGAAAGAAGAAGAAAGAAAGAAAGAAAGAAGAAAGAAAGAAAGAAAGAAAGAAAGAAAGAAAGAAAGAAAGAAAGAAAGAAAGAATGAATGAATGAATGAATGAATGAATGAATGAATGAATGAATGAGAACTTATTACAGGGCAGAGAGGTCAGCCTGAAAGAGGTTAGGGTGTGCAAACTCCCTCGTATACGTTGGGATGTTCACTCACATGTCGATACAAAACGGCCGCTCTGCTCTCATTCCTGGAACCCTACGGGGTATCGAACTTGAAAGAATTAACGAACAAAATATTGCCTTCGTGATATCACCGATGCCATCATTTAAAGTGGTCGTGACTTTAATGCGAAGTTGACTATTGATTCCAGGCATTCACCAACAAGCCCAACAGCGAGTACATACCTAAGGGCAGACTTTCGAAAAGTGTCCCCCACCTTCCCCAAGGGAATCGTAAGGAAATGCGAATGCAATTTTTTCGAGGAGAGAGGGTGCCGTTGCTGTCAGACATTCGCCTTCACTGACTTCTGCCATCGCCTTGAGAGGCGCCCAGCCAGTGAACAGTCGAGAGTGATTAGCGAACGGCTATGAGAGTGGAGCGCCAGCGTTCTCGGCTTGGCGTTGGCGTTTCACAGCGACGTCTCGAGCACGCGTTTCAGGGTATCTTTTAATTAATAATTAACGTAGCTATTAAACTAACAAATCAAAGCCACTTGATGCCTAAGTGTGTCTACGCGGGCACCACAAGAAAATAGCATATTTCTGAGATCTTTTCAGGGCAAAAGCTTGCTTTACTCCTGCTGGCGAAACATTGCAGAAGCTTCCACTTCAGAATTTTTTTAAAACTTCCTTGCACTGCCCCTACCCTCTTTTACACTCTCTCGCACCACATGATCTGGTTGCTAGGGGTGAGGATAAGCGCGGGCGCCAACAGCTGTTGCTATAAAAGAAGAATTGAGAGCGGAAAGATAACTTCTGCCAGCACGCAGACATCGCTGCGGACAACGCCGGATGCTTGACATAACCCGACTAAGAAATGCGATATAATTAAAAAAATACTACTAGTGAGTAGTGTTTTTTAGTATTTTTAGTGAGTATACCCTCTGCATTGTAACATTGCTTTACAGAAAATCCCGCCTGATGTACTCCCCCCGACCAGTGTAACTCTCTTTCCTGAAGTGATCAGCTTTTCATCATCATCATCATCAGCCTGATGATGCCAACATCCACTGCAGGATGCCAACATCAGCCAACGTCCACTGCAGGACAAAGGCCTCTCCCATGTTCCGCCAGTTAACCCGGTCCTGTGCTTGCTTCTGCCAATTTATACCCGCAAACTTCTTAATTTCATCTGCCCACCTAACCTTCTGTCTCCCCCTAACCCACTTGCCTTCTCTGGGAATCCAGTTAGTTACCCTTAATGACCAGCGGTTATCCTGTCTACGCGCTACATGCCCGGCCCATGTCCATTTCCTCTTCTTGATATCAACTATGACATCCTTAACCCCCGTTTGTTCCCTAATCCACTCTGCTCTCTTTTTGGTTTTATCGGGATCAGGTTTTATCCGACTTCAAACGGCCACAGTTATATAACGCATGGCGAAACCTTTCCTCACTGCAACTTGTGTCTGCAACTTTTGTCTGCAACTTGTGTCTGCAACTTGTGTCTGCAACTCCTCACTGTAACTTGTGTTGCAGACGTCTTGATCTCGAGCTGCACAGCCAACTTTAATCGTGTCTTTTTACACTACCCAAACACAAACCCCTGTGGGAAGGGTGAGAATCCCAGGAGCTACGGAAACCTGTTGTGCGCAGCGCACAACCAAACTACAGCTCCGGAAATTGGGCTGAGCCAGAGGGGTCACCAAAGCGCATGTGTGCGGTCATCCAGGGCCACCCGAGGGCCCATCGAAGTCCTCTTTCCTCCTGCTAACCCTCCTCACTTTGACTCTTTTGTGATTCAGTTGTTTACTTACCAGCGCTACTAGTATAGCCACACTTCCGATGAGCAAGCAACCTTGAGAGAACGAAACAGGAGTGGGCCTGTATATGTGCGTGAGCTCGCTGAAGTAATCCCGACTTCCACCAAGCCGATGCAGAAGTGAAAAGCCTGTAGACTTTTTTTTTACAGACGTGTTCTCGTGCCGCCATTATGGGCTGACAAACTAGCGGTTTCGTTACGAACAGTGATTTCACTGGTGCAGCAAGTAGAGGGGAAAGAGGGTTAATTGTGTAGGAGGGGAATTCAACACCGCCTCCAAAAGATTTTTTTTAATTTTTTCACGTATTTACATACAAACAAATGCGCAAATATGTGAAGTATGATTGATCCTATCCCCTCCGAAAAAAGAATTCTTCCTTCGCTATTGAGCGATGTTGTGGACGTATGCAAATTAATTGAGAAGAGCTGGGTTGGTGCATTTGACGTTACCTGCCCGCATCAACTCACGTCGTGATACACAAAAACACATTCTTTTTCTTCTACGTAAAAACAGCTCAAAGTACCGGTGCCCGATTACATCTTTATTGGCTTTCATCTTTACACTATTGGAGGTGCCTACATTTGTTTCTACATTGTTGAGCTTGTAAGCTTCTATTCATTCTTGAACTATTTGGACATCATTGTAGACACAACGCAAAGGAATAGTTATATCTCAAACCTTCACCGACTGCCACCATTCACGGTTCAAACGTATCATTTCATGAAAGTAGTTTACAAATAATTAACTTGCAGGTAAGTTTAAGGTTACAGCACACGTACATAACAGATTTACTGGGTGCAAGAAAAAAAAGAGACAATGCTCAGGACCTCTCATGCAATCGCCTAAAACGACTTAAAGGCCAAATCTACCTTCTTCTCAGGAGATATAGTGGTCTCCCCCCACCCTCTTCCGAAAGCCTTTTCCACATAACGTGCTTTAGACTATTTTCAGGATCGTAGACTGTCGGCACATTCGGGTAACCATTTGCGAGCGCTCCACTGTGTTTTAAATTTGTGAATTCAGCATATTTAAGGCTCTAAAATGAGGACAAGGAGTGTGTATGCAGCCATGTCTCTCCTTCCTGATCATGTATTTGCCCCATAATTTTAGTGGCTGCTCTTGGTTGCTATTTTATGTACACTTTTAAAAGCATTTTGGCGCTAGAAAACGATCAGTCGAAAGAGTGAAATCTTTCGGCTCCTCGCCTTGTTTCGCGCGACCTCCGTGATCTGCTCACGTTCAACCAAATGACATCAAGGGATAACGTCATCAGGTTAGGTCACTTAAGTTTTGTGACGTGATGATGACGGCGCGTCGTGACGGCACAAATCGTGGAGGTCTGTGACGTCATGATGACACCGCATGGCAACGTTGTCACGGGTTGATGTTTTTTTATCACATGGGTTGACACTGCCGATGATCGATTTTCTTCGTTTTATGAGGCATCGAAAGCTTTTACTTCAATAACTTCCTGGCCTGCGATCATTAATTAATTTTGTCCGTGTGCTGTGAAGAGCATCTACTAAAACTGGCCGGTTTAGCGGTACTCCAAGACAAGCGAGAATCGAATTTTTTTCTGTTGTATTAGACACTTTTCGTGCGAGAAGAAGACAAAGGAAAAGGCAATAAACTGCAATTTCGTTAGCACTCTTTTATAGCTTATGCCTTGCATATCATTATGTATGTATGTATGTATGTATGTATGTATGTATGTATGTATGTATGTATGTATGTATGTATGTATGTATGTATGTATGTATGTATGTATGTATGTATGTATGTATGTATGTATGTATGTATGTATGTATGTATGCATGCATGCATGCATGTATGTATGTATGTATGTATGTATGTATGTATGTATGCATGCATGCATGCATGCATGCATGCATGCATGCATGCATGCATGTATGTATGTATGTATGTATGTATGTATGTATGTATGTATGTATGTATGTATGTATGTATGTATGTATGTATGTATGTATGTATGTATGTATGTATGTATGTATGCATGCATGCATGCATGTATCAAGGAGGTGAACCTCCTTGGTATGTATGTATGCATGTGCGTGCGTGTGTTTGTGAGCGTGTGTTCCTGTTTGTGTGTGAACCGAGAAGGGACTGGAATGCTCTTCTGTTGGATACTGGCTGTACAAAGTTCAATGACGAATGGCACCGTGCATTGCGTGATGGAACTGAACAACAATGTCTGTAGTGATGCATATGCCGCTAAAATGGTTGCTTGGGCATGTACTAGAGGGCAACAGCACGAAAGACGTTTTTTTTAACTGCGCAGGTATATGATGCCTAGTTTGACGAATAAACTTTTTTTGTAAGTCAGTGTTGTTTTATATTTCCTTCTTTGGTTGGTAATCGTTTTTCGCACAAAATCTCTACAATAAAATTAAAATATTTCTATACCAACCCGTCTTGCTGCAATGTCTGACAAGGTTATGAACGTACCAAATGAATAACTGCCACCTATTGTCATTTATGGGCAGCAAGCACGGTTCAGCAAAATTAAATCGTGATATCTCTAACAATGCCCCCTTTTTTCAGTGTCAACCAAGCACAAAGAATATCCTTTATTCTTTTTTTTCTACAATGAGCTGAAGAAATCCTGGCGCCGTTCTCTGAACAAAGGAAATGCTTGACGGCATAAGAAAGGTGAAATTCTCACTTAGCGTAGCAGAAAAATGCTATTCAGACAGGTAGGCGAAATAATGAACACATTGAACCTACACAATGTCCACAAAGCGCATCCCGCTATCTCGTTCCTTGCGAGGATCTCTGAGAATTGAAAAGGGCCAGAAATATGCGAGACACCTTCGATTCGACGGCTCATTGTTCCGTGACATTTGCAGCTTAGACGAACGTCCATAGGAATTGATAGCAGGATTTAGAAGAAAGCCAAATGCGCTAAGCATACGGGGTGCTGAATTTAGGGAGTTTTATTACACAGCCAAAGAGAACTGCGAATAGAACGTCATGGCCCCAAACGTAGTGACACGTTTGACGTTATTTGTGTGGGAGAGGCGAGTTTGGTGCGCACGCTTTCCTGGACGCATGCTGTCCTCGGGTACGTCAGGTGTGGGCGATAAGCTTACTGTCGCATCTATTGAAACGAAACAAATGTCATCACCACATAAGGCAGATTGTTCGTTTTTGACAAACGCAAAACAGGCGCCGGTTTTCATTTTAAAACTCCTGCTTCCCTCTATGCTAGCCTCTTCATTCTTGAAATAAAATTCCCTCGCAGACAACAGCCAAGCAGGCTTCTGACAGTTGTCGCTTCTCAATAACATACATGCATACGTGCCAGTTGAATAGCACAAAATAACTTCCATGAACGTCACGGCGGAAGACTAATCAAGGTGTAAAGATAACGTATGTATATCTAATTCAATTTATTACGTAGTCATAATATGGGACATAAATGAAACTTATAGAAATAAGAAGGGCGATGAGAATTGTAAATGCAGTGAAGTGCGAGGTTTATTTAAATTGATTTAAGCACCGTGTAATTGTCTCAGAGTAATGCAGCCCCGCGCTGGAGCATCGGCCATAAGCGCTATCCACTGGTACATGCTCTTTTTCCAAATGATCAGATGTACCAAATGTTACAAAACGTAAAAAAAAATTACCAAAGCTTCATGGTATGCGCCTCAGACACACGCTAATTTATCATGCGTTAGAACAACAACGCACAATAAGATTTATGAACACTTAGCTAGGCTCGTTGTTTGTGATAGACGCTAAAATGCACAGAAATCCAAAGAACAGTCAACCCCCCTTGTTTTTCTTACGTAATACGCTCGCTGAATGTGAATCAATGTTGAAGGAAACACCACGCTCGACCCATAATTGAATTCGAAATTTATTGCGCTGGGGAATCGATCGATCGATCGATCAATTGATTGATTGATTGATTGATTGATTGATTGATTGATTGATTGATTTGTGTGGTTTAACGTCCCAAAACCACCATATGATTATTAGAGATGCCGTAGTGGAAGACTCCGGAAATTTCGACCACCTGGGGTTCTTTAACGTGCCCCAAATCTGAGCACACGGGCCTACAACATTTCCGCCTCCATCGTAAATGCAGCTGCTGCAGCCGGGATTCGAGTCCGCGCCCTGCGCGTGCTGTGGAATCGCTATTCGAGGTTGGTCTGTCAAAAAAAAAAGGCTGCTAAACTTCAATGTTTGTCGATATATTACCTCGTCGTCATCGCAGTATCATAAGTTCCTTACGTGATGAAGGCTTCTGCGAATGATCTACTGCATACTCTGTCCACCGTGAAATGATCCCATCGCATACATGAAATACTTTGTTAATGTCGTTTCGCCCCCCCCCCTTTTTTTTGGCTGTACACGACTGCCATTGAGATTCATTATTTCGTTCACCTAAGTCATTGATTACTAGCCCGCCTTGCGTAACCCGCCAGAAGGTCAGTTTTTGTCTTCTTTCCTTTGGTGCAAATGCTCAATCAGCCAAAAAGTATTGGGTACCAGCGTATCACCGATGCTGCACTGGACGCTTTTCGGAACTCTCTTTTAACTTCACTTCCCCCACATTTTTAAGTGCGCTACGCACTAGGTGCCCGGTTTCGCCGTCTATCTATGCATCTCATACGGCGTGATCACGCTAGCACTAAAGCGCTCAATACTGGCCTTAACAGGGCTACCAATGCTCAAACCCTTGTTAAAACAAGAACAAGGTTTAAAACAATATAATTAACAGAAATAACCAAGAGCTAATCTCTATGATTAACTAGAAATCGCTGAAGACATTTCGAAAACCTGTGGCTGACTCCAGAGCCGCGCAAGAGAGGGCACCACCACCTCGCCGAGCGACAGAATGCGCCTTCATAGCACCACAGTGCTACTTATGATGGGGGAAACAACCTCGCAAAACACGCTTCAAACGGCGCATATCTAAACTGATCGAACAAGCAGGCAGTCAATGAAGCGCCGCAAAAAGTTATGCATACGTCGCACGCCGAGTTTACGAATGTCCATAAAAAGATTCTGCACGCGCAGGGGAAAAACTGTACATGCTTACCTTAAACACTGACGTCATCGACGGCTTGGTACGGTTTGGTAAACGGAGCAGTGTGAACTTTATGAACGGGAATCACTGGGTGCCCGTGCTATGCACTTCCTCGGGTTTCACAGCTATGGAGCTCCCGTTCTTTTTTTGCCCCCCGCCTTATAAGTGTCAGTGAAGCCTACAGGACGACGGGCTTGTGAGAAAACCCATGACTTGCGGTGGAGTTCTACACGCTGCAGTAAGTTCGCGACCTCTCGCTCTCTTTATTCATCTCTGCCCTCCTCTCTTTTTCTCATCTTTGTATACCCTTCCCGAATACCCTAGTGTAGCGTAGCCAAGGCGAAGTATTTCTGGTTAACTTCCCCGCTTTTTATGTTTCGTTTTGTTTCCTTCGTACCATAACTATGCGAGTATCTTTAAACAGATTCATCGCCCCTGCCTTCCAATCGAAACGCGTAAATTGTTTCGGAAGGCTCGCAAACTATGGCTCGCATCTGAGCAGCCTAAAGAAATCAGTGATAAAAAAATTCCGCCATATCCACGAAGTGAATGATGAGGAGTGGGCGAAGCTCCGGAGGTAAACCTGGTAAACCATGAATCCTCTGTACATTTTGCCCACTCGATTTTATTACATCGCTCCCCCTAGCGTACGTCGCCGCACTAAATCGAACAATTGCCTTCAACCAATGACACGCGCCATATGTGACATCATTCCTATTTTATAAGATCTCGCGTCTTTCATCAACTACAAGTACCGCTTTCTAGTTTATAACATCTTGCATCTTTTCATCATCAGCTACAAGTACCACCATCTAGTAAACACTACAAGAACTAAACGAGAGATGGCTACATACAGGAGACGGTACCGCCATCTAGTGAACACTGCAAGAACTAAACTAGAGGTGGCTACATACAGGGGACGGTACCGCCATCTAGTGAACACTGCAAGGACTAAACTAGATGTGGCTACATACAGGCTACAGGGGACGCACAGCCCACGCCCTAAGGAGCTTCGCCCCTTAAATAAGTTGTAAGGAGATTTTCAATTACACGCACGGTTGACACGACTACTGCATTATTTCGAAACTACGATCACCTATTATGGAATATTACTTAACATATTTAAATGTCAAGAAGAGCTTTCACGATGTGGTTTTTACTCGTTTAAAAGTATCTTTGAAGCGTACCTAGTCACAAAGCCACGTGCGCACTTAAAAAAAATCACAGCATATCCACGAGGTTAATGATGATGAGTCGGACGATGTGGACAGTTGGACGGACGCGCAGACGGATGGACGGACCCTCGGACAGAAGCACGGAAGCACGGGCGAACTGACTGACGCTTCTCCCCACTCATCATTATTCACTCCGTGGATATGCTGAGATTTTTTTAGATATACCACCCCCACGATCACTGTGTGGCGAGACAGAGCAAAGGGATCAGAAAGTGCCCTCGCCCGCGGGAGTAAACGCTGATGCAGGCAGCGTCTCCTAACGAGTTTTTTTATTATTAAAAGAAAAATTACTGCACCTTTACGAAGTAAAGAATGATGAGTAGGTGGAGCGGTGAGATTTTTCGGTGTTACCGCAAATCTACCGTTACACGCATCTATCTGAGTGGACAGGCCAGTGGAAACACTGAAAGTGACTGCGAGAGGTAGCCGGAGTTTTCTGGGTGCTGGACGAGCTCAAGAGTTACACACGATCTTTATTCATCATAAATGGTATATCGTGTGGAGTTGTGCATATCGTTTTGCCTTTATTATTACTGCTTCGGGATTCGTAAAATGTGTAGCCAATGACTCTTCTATAAAATCTAGCGAACTATCTAGCGAAAAATCAGCAAAGACGAGGTCTATTCAAGTTCCCCTGGTAGTTGTTGGTTGTTTGCAGTCGTACAAAATGCATCGTAGAGCGTATTGAGACGTCATACACTTCACAAACAAGTCGGCATTGCCATTGAGCCACCGCTTCTCGCGCCCTCGCCTCCGGAGCAGCTTGTCATCGGCGTTGCCGTTGAGCCTCTGTTTCCAGCGCCTTAAGTTTGTTTGCATCTATGGCAGAAAGAGAAGGCTCCATGGTCGCCATCTTCATCCGCTACCTTGCATAGGCTAACGTGCTTATTCTTCATCGTCATCAACGTCAATGTTGCATTGAATGTTAAAGTACATTAGGCAAGCTCTCCTACATGGATGCACAATAAACATTCTATTACATCTCGAAGGAATCGTTTCACTTTCGGTTTATACCGATTTCTATGAGAGTGATACCAACCATGTATTTTTCTTTCCTGCTCTTTTTTTTCTTTTTGCTATGCTGTAGTGCGGTTAGAGGTGAACATTGCAGATATTAAAACGGCAAGAATCATCATCATCATCATCATCAGCCTGACTACGTCCACTGCAGGACAAAGGCCTCTCCCATGTTCCGCCAGTTAACCCAGTCCTGTGCTTGCTGCTGCCAATTTATACCCGCAAACTTCTTAATCTCTTCTGCCCACCTAACCTTCTGTCTCACCCTAACCCGCTTCCCTTCTCTGGGAATTCAGTTAGTTACCCTTAATTATCAACGGTTATCCTGTCTACGCGCTACATGCCCGGCCCACGTCCATTTCCTCTTCTTTATTTCAACTATGATATCCTTAACCCCCGTTTGTCCCCTAATCCACTCTGCTCTCTTCTTGTCTCTTAAGGTTACACCTACCATTTTTCTTTCCGTTGCTCGCTGCGTCGTCCTCAATTTAAGCTGAACCCTCTTTGTAAGTCTCCAGGTTTCTGCTCCGTAGCTAAGTACCGGCAAGATAAAGCTGTTATATACCTTCCTCTTGAGGGATAGTGGCAATCTACCTGTCATAATTTGAGAGTGCTTGCCGAATATGCGCCACCCCATTCTTATTCTTCTAGTTACTTCAATCTCGTGGTTCGGCTCTGCGGTTATTACCTGCCCTAAGTAGACACAGTCTTTTACAACTTGAAGTGCACTATTACCTATCTTGAAGCGTTGCTCTTTTCCGAGGTTGTTGTTGTTGCAAGAATCAAACACTATGTAAATATTTTTTCAGATAGATCAGTATTTCCAGACACAATATAAATGGCAGAAGTGACTGTTTTATTTAAAAAGAGACCTGGAACGTCAGTCAAACGAAACGATGCCAGTTGCCTAGACGCACCTTCGTGTCATGCCAGCAACAAATACGAGCCATTTCGCTTCCACCGAGGATAGGAAAACACGAAGATCAATCGAAAGAAAGTTGTAGGGCATAGTCCAAGCTTTGCCCATCTCAGTTTTCCCCCTAAAAGAAGGGCTCTTGACAGTTTTTTTAATGCAAAGCCTTCCTTAGTGAACCAAGGGTATGTTTGGTCCATCCGTTCGTTCATGCGTCCGTCCGTCCGTCCGTCTATCTATCTATCTATCTATATATCTATCTATCTATCTATCTATCTATCTATCTATCTATCTATCTATCTATCTACATATCTCTCTATCTATCTATCTATCTATCTATCATCCCTATATATACCAAATTTGAACGTGAGAGCACATTATTGTACGACGAATACGACAAACGGGTCAGTATATGAAAAGCCTCAAATGCTCATCATGAACCTCATTCACCCACGTGTGGCACATGGAATTAGGTCTTCAACAGTATCGGCCGCATGGTGCCCCCCCCCGCCAGAAAAAAAGAAAAGAAACGTTGCCTCCTCAGATAGGTTCTTCCCTTAAAATAGGCTGTCTTCAAGCAAGTGGTTCTCCCTCCTACCGCATTCGTGAAAATATTCTTCGCTAGGTTCTACCCATGATATACACTCAAAATGCACTAATGAGTTGGTCCACCCCGCCGCGATGGTCTAGTGGCTAAGGTACTCGGCTGCTGATCCGCAGGTCGCGGGTTCAAATCCCGGCTGCGACGGCTGGATTTCCGATGGAGGCGGAAATGCTGTAGGCCCGTGTGCTCGGACAGACGGGTGGACAGACAAACACACGCGCAGACGGATCGATGGAAGCATGGAAGGACGAACGCACGAACGGAGGGACGCTTCGCCCCACTCATTATCATTCACTCGGTGGATATGCTGCGATTTTCTCGCTATTTTTGCTTTTGCTTATCTCGTTTTTAATATAAGATATATCCAATCACCGTTACTCTAAACATTCAGCCTGTCAGCTTTCAAAAGTATCTACTGCTGCCTGTCTATGCACGAGTCTGTGAAGCTGCTTCGACGGCGTTTGCACGCAAGGACGATTTCCAAAACAAACTGTCTTACTTTCCTACACAGCAGCTCAAAACTGCGTTAGTGTTCTTACATGTTACAGTGAGAGCCGATATGTAAAACAAAAGCGCCTTTCGAAGAGGACCAGTTATTTCAACCTGCTTGTCGCATTTGGAGTGGATTTTAAGCTCTCGGCATTCCTGGTCATCATCTCTCAATGCGTGAGAAGCGCCTTCCTCCCATACTTTGTGAACCGGCTGTGCGCGTGGGCTCCCTGAAAAGATTGGCATGTTTTCGACGAAGCATGTGATGATGCGCAATAAAAATGAAAAAGAATTCTCTCTCGTGAGCGGCTTGACCTGTCACGCTGCTGGCAGCGCGACTTAAACCGTACCGAAGCATCCGTCCGGACAGCGACGGCCGTAAGAGGATTTTCGCGACATGCCGTAAAGTGCGCCACAAGTAATGCGCAATAAAAAGCTGCTCTCACCAGCGCAGTCGACTCGGTAAACAAAGGTGCTGCCGTGCACCGTGTCGACCTCTTGGGCCTTGCCGTTTTACTTTTTCTTTTTTTTGCGTTCCCTCGCAGTGCTGTGGCACGTGTATTCACCAAGCGTGTCTCGAAGGGGACTCGGGCAAAGCATTTGTGATTTATTAGGTGACGTACCTCAGTAATTTTTGTCTATTGGGCGTGTTTTTGGGCTGTTCTTATCAATTAATGATATATTTTGTCTACCGAAAAAGAACACCCGAGTTTTTAAAAAAAACGTACTATAAGGATACGCCTATCAGAGGGTTTATGACGAGAACACCAAGTTGTTAACCGCAAGAAAACAAGGTCAGAAAAAAATAATTGTTGGCCTTTAACGTGTCATAACCATTATATGATTATGAAAGGCACCGTAGTAGAGGGTTCAGGAAATACTTTGACCAACTGGGTTTTTTAACGTTCACCGCGAAAATTTTGTGGGAACTCCAGCTTACGCAAGCCACAAAACTTGCAAGAACTGGCTTCAAGGCAACTACAATTCGCGGTTCGGTTGGAGCTTATGGGTTTCCTATTGCTCCTACTCGCACTGACCTCTGAATTCCCCCTAGCCGACAGATACTGGCTGCGAGGGCCTCCACTGGACGGGCAGCCTTTCTAAAGTTTTGTTTTACCTTTTGGCCTTCACATAAAGTTTTGCACACCACCACCATCATTTTCACGTCACAAATAGGATGCTTCTGCTCGGCTTGCTGCAGAGTTGATTTGGGACGCGACGTTCGGGTATAATAACTTTGCGCGTCACACAGTGCTCAGCGTGTGAAGCTTGACTTGGCTAGCTGAGAGCATTGTCCGCGTATAAGTTTTAATTGGTTGCGTGAAGGCAGTTTCTAATGATAGTAATATGTTATCTGGGGTTTTACGTTCCAAAACTACGATACGATTGCTGGACGTAGTGGTGGAGGGCTCCGCAAATTTCGACCATCTGGCGCTCTTTCACTTGCGCTGGCGTCTCTCATGGGCCCTCGCATTTCGCCTCTATCGAAATGCAACCGCCATGGCTGGTGTCGAACCCACGACCTTCGGACCAGCAGCCGAGTATGCCGTAAACGATACACCGAAGCGGTGTATTGCAAGAAGCTTCAGCTTGTGAGTGTACTTAATGTTCGATGTCTCAGGACCAGACGTATGCAATAGATTCCAGCTGCCCCTACTGAAACGCTCCGTATGCAATGTCCAATAATTCCGTATGTTTCTGTAAGAATCTTACGGAAATATATGATAAATATATAGGAAACATATGTATTTTTACGGAAACATATGGAATTATGTTCCATATGTTACGGAACTTCATATGGAATTTCATATGGAATTATGTTTCATATGGAATTAGTTCCATATGTTACGGAAACATATGGAACTCACATGTGAGTTTTGATCAATACACCAAACGGAGAAAAAAATCCGCGATATTTAGCTGGTAAAATAAAAAATTCGAGAAGAAGCCATTGCTAACTCGCGGGTCCACAGAAAGCACTTTTCTGACGAGGATTTCTTGTACGCCGCTGCAGCTCAGACGTTCTGTTAGCAGTTGACGTATGCTCACGAGCATTCCTGCCAGCTCATCGCATCTTGCTGACAACTTGCCGATGCGCGAACATCGGCACGTGGCCGACAGGTGTAAGCCAAAGCGAAATGTAAACTTATCAGTAGTGCGAAAAATCAATTTTTAAACCCTTCTCTCTATTTGCGTCCCCCAGGAAGAGTCTCATCAAGAACCAATCACCCACACGTAATTATGCCCTACACACTGAGAATTGACACATTTAAAAACACTTTTCTTGTCAGAACGATTGTCGACTGGAACTGTCTTACCGCCGATTTCTTTGAGAATGTAGACACAGTTGAATCTTTTGTTGATAAATTAGAATTGTCATTGTATGATGTAGTTCCCACTCTGTAACAGCCCGACAGGGCTTACAGTATTGTGAATAAATAAATAAATAAATAAATAAATAACCCGAAATGGTTACCATTGCCAATCAGACCGGAGCACAATGAAAACGAACAGTGATAGGTAAACTGGTCCTGCGTTTCGGAGATTCTACCGGCACTTCCAAGCATGCTTGTCTATTCACTCTACTCACCCTTCCCACGTGTTCGTTGACAGTTGTGCATTTGTGCACTACACACGCGAGGGTTGTTACTGTTAGGCGGCTTGTTTCCTTTATTGGTGAAACTTCACTCGCTCGTTTTATACAAAGTGTGAGAAATCTCGAGAGGAAAGTGCTTAATGACGTATTAGCAGCTTGAGGCCAACACCACTAACACTATCCCCGCCGGCCTGTGCGTTACAGCCGAAAAGACGCATAGTCGATGAAAGCGGCGGCAGATATCGCACGTCCATCATCACCACCATCACACACTCATACAGAGAGACCAAAAAATTTACTCCTCAAGATGCAACATCTTCAAGTCAGAGGCAGATTATCAAGGGTTCAAAGGGTTGAAATTAACAGGGCCCTCCGGTTTTAGCCCCCCCCCCCCAAAGTCCACAAAATGATCGTGTTTGTTGTTTTGTTCGAAAATGTTTAACCCTCCTGCTGGATTTCACTGACAGAAAAAAGGTTATCTATTTCATTAATCAATATTCATACTTCTAAGAGGTTGTTTGTTGCATAACAGCATAACCTGGAAGTCCGCTCGCAGTTCTGCAGTCTGTGGTAAAAATCAGGTGACCCCAAAACTTCGCCTTTAAGAGCTTAACGCGATAGCGATGTCTTGTTTTTTGCGGGTACTTCAAGCACACACTCCATGAAACCTTTTCGAACTTGCTGTGCACGCTACGTGGCTTTAAGGTAATAGGCGCAGTAGCGTGTGTGCCTTTCGTAGTGGATTACTGGCATTACAACATGAAGCCATTATGATAGTCGCATGTTCTGACGCCCGCTGGTAGTGGGCAGCTGTACCACCCATCATTGCTGTAAAATATGTCATGTTGTATTGGGAAGCATGTGTACAGGACGCGTGTATTGGCAAAACGTGAAAGTTACTTTCACTGCATTTACAAGCGGAGGAAGTTATTTTCACTTTATTGTCAAGCAGACGCGTGGCATTGTAGTAGAACATCCGCTTGCCAGGCAAACGACCCGGGTTCAATCCCCACTATGACACGGTTTTTTTAATGCGAAGCATTTCTTAGCGAACTTCTGCGACTTTGAGTCTATCTATCTATCTATCTATCTATCTATCTATCTATCTATCTATCTATATAGCCGCTTACGCTTGGGTGCTCTCGTGGCCACCCCCTTAACTTGGCGTGAACCAAAACCAGTGTGGGAGGGTAAGATAGTTTGAAGAATATGACGCGCTGGTCAATACATGGATAATGTCACAATCCCGTCGCGTACGTCGTCAAACACTTCCCACCAGACAGTAGCACATACCCACCGGCGTGTATGTGCCGCTGGTATGCGGGTATGTGCCATAGGTGATTGACACTTAGTATCAACCCAGTAACGACGAGAACACACACGGGATATCTTAACGCGTGAGCGTTAAGCAATACCCAACATCGGCAGCGTCGACCCAATGAAGGCATAGAATAAATGTCATTGTTGAGAAAAACTTTACAAAGAGAGCGTTGACCCCTCGACGAATGCAAATAATAAATTTCAGGGTCCAGCAGGAATTGAACCCAAGCATTCTGCGTGGCAGTCAAGCATTCTACGACAGAGCTACGCCAGGTCTCGGAACTATACTTTTCAAATAGACACTAATCTTCGCTAAACGTCAATAGTGGTTGCAGTGCTGCCTACCCAGTTTTATAAACACATATGTACTCCTTTGATATAGCCGTCACGTCGAGTTAACGTCGATTGTGGTGTTGATTTATGTAGCAGTGTCAAGGCCGAGCATCTTCGCGAGCATCAGTGCTTCATATCAGCTTTTGGTGTTGCTAGTACGCATGTTCTAGTTAACAACGTTGCGCGAGTGCAAACAATTGGTTATATAAACATCTACAACATATGTCTGTGCATGCAACATTTGTGCTTATATTTAGCGTGATTTCATGGCGTGTCACTCAATAAAAAATTTGCAACACGGTCACCCTTCCTCCGCATGCTTCGCATAACGTCGATTTTCAGGTACGTGGGATCTGCCGAATTTTTTGTCATTTATTTTATTTGCACCGTTCTCGATTTTTCGGTCACGCATAAGATGATTTCTTGCTCAGAACTAACGACACTGATGCCGGAATATCTGTGAAACGAACTCTTATCGCTATCGTGTTAAAAACATTTTCCTCGCCCAAGACCATGCATCGTGTAGAAGAAGCTGATCCAGTGGATGGACAAATGCATACAGCAGCCTGACGACGATTTCAGAAGCTACGGTTCAACTCGGAATGCGAAGGCGCATAGAGGGTGGTTCCAGATTGAAATATCGTCTGATGCGCTCAATGAAAATATCCGGTATGACGCTGATGTATATTAACCATACAGGAGAGTGTCTTAGAATAAATATGGTTTTTGTTCTTTGCAGCTAAATAAAAAAGGCGTCAAGACTCAAGCATGGCCAGATGACAAAGCGAAAAATAAAGAGGGTGGGCGTGGACCTCCCCCCCTTATTTTTTTTTAAACCGGGCCCTTCACATTGTTAATCCAGCCCTGCTTCCACTAATGATTTCCGTGACGACGACTTACCTGTCTTTCCTATATATATTTCATATAATCACGATACGCCCACACATAATTCGAATATGCCAAGACGTTGCCACTGTTGGTAGGTAGTTTTAAAGAGCTACGAGTACTGGATTAAAATCTGAGCTCCCTGTGTGGCTAAAAGACGCAGCCGTTCTCATTAACGTGCTCTCCCAAACATACTTCGTTTTTTTTTTTCTTGTTTTCAGTTCATTTATACTATGGTAATGGTGGTGATACAGACGTTTCGGGAATAACAGAAACAACAGAAAAACAGCAAGGTGTGCGAGAATTGAAGTAAATCAGGTAGCGACCTATTCCGATCTTCCCTCACTTTTGGCTCTATTGTTTTTCGCCGATTGCGAAGAGAAAGCGACCATCTGCGCGTTGGTCGCCCATCTGGCGGCCATGCCGGCAAAAAAAAAAAAGAAAGAAGAAAAGCCAGGTTGCCCTGCTCCGAGGAGAAGCGAAAAAAAAAGGGGAGCTTAGTGGCAGCCGCCTTTATTGGCTCGGCTCAGTCCTCGCTGCCTCTTGTCCGAAGTGCACCGTTGCAGTGCTCTTGCGTCTGGCCCGAGTCCTGGAGTGGGAGCGTATATTGGCTTAGCACCTGAGCCACTGCGCCGGCACCGTCTTCCTCGACAGTGCACGGCAGATAAAAATAGATCGACTGACCGTGATTTCCTTTCTTTCAATGGCGGTGACGGCGACGAAGGTGGAACAGTTTCGATGGCAAAATCATTTCGAACGAGATCGAGAAAGACGTTAAAAGCTGGGAGACCACCCGAGAAGCCGACAACTTGTCATCGCCGCTTTACTTGGGAACGTTTGTAAGATCGTCTGAAAGCGGACGGTTGTCCTGGCGAGGCAGTGTATTTTGAATATTGGGCCATAAAATATGAGTTTTTACATTGGAAACAGCTGTAGCCGCAACTTAGGCTCGCGGAATTACCAAGTTGATTAGTTTAAATTGACACTTTGAGAAAGTATACGTCGGAAGTATCAACAAAGCGCTAAATTTATCGCAAAATGGAAGCAATAGGTAGTGGGACTCAAATATATCTTCAATGCTAACGATCGATTTTTTAACGTTTCGAGAATAACACATTTGCATTAGCCTAATGCGCAAATGATAAGTTTGTGAAAACTCAACCGAGGTACCCGAAGACACCGCTTTTCGCCATTCACTTTTTTCTGTAGGCTGTAACAGCTGCTCTCAAGTTTGTGACCAGTATAGCAGAGTCTGATTATGAGGAGACGCACGAGCCAAGAAAACTGCTTGCAGATGTGTTTTCTAGAGTACTCAGTATGCCCCTCTTTCTTTAGGCTGCAATCAAAGCTAAGATTATCAACCCAAGAACCGATCTCATTTTTGCACCGTAGTCTCGACTCTCGAGTTTACCACTGGTGTCAACGCATAGTTGGGTAATATATCTCTGCTGGGTGAGAGAACATGTACAGAGAGAAAAAGACGGGCAAAAAGAGTGCAATGGAGTGAGAGAAAGAAATAAAAAGAGAGAAAGAGAGACAGCAATAGAAAAAGAAATTCTTGGAAAAAACTCCCAAGCATTTCCCCGAGGGTGAACATGGTTAAGTGCGAATACACGGGGTGAAGCTATGAGGGGTATTTATTCATTCGCACTATTATATTTATTAATCACACTATGGTGCCTTTATGGTGTAATGGTTCCTGGGAATCGCAATTTGATCACACGGGGGAGTTTACGTTAACTCACTGGCGAATGCCAACGGATTTTAACTTTACTCCCCCTCACGACCCGCTCTCGACGGGAGACTGAGAGAGAAGGCGGGCGCGCGAGAGAGAGGGGTGCGCGCGCAGCTGCAGCGAGCGAGGAGAACGGAGGAGCGAGTGAAGGGGGATATCAGCGTTGCGTTCGTGGCTTATTCGGTAGAGCATCGCGCTGCGGCCCGCTAAGTCCTCTTTCTTTTAAAGATAGAGAGAAGACTGCGGACGCCGCCGACGGCGGTGCATGGTTTGGGGTCCCTTATAAAGTGTATTCACACTTAAAAAAAAGTCTTGACAAGGTGGAACTCGAACTCGCGTTTATCCACGGTCCGTAGGCGGGTATCGTAATCACTAATCACTCGGTTATCATAGCCGAGCGATTAGTAGGCAGGCATGCTAGCAGAGCATAACCTTGTCTTGAATGGTATAGCATACCACGGGGATGGTAAAGGGAACTGAGGGCAAGGATGAGGAATTCGAGGGTAAAGAGTGACGCAGAGTTTAGAAAGGAAACACAAGAAAGTTGAAAAAAGGGAGGAGAGAAAACAAAAAACAAGAAGGGAAAAGTAACGATAATCATACAAGGGGCGATAAATATATATACAGAGGAAGAAAGAGACAGAAAAAAGAAGGCGGGACTAAAGAGAGAGAAAAAATCAAAAGAAAAAAAACAGGATGAACGAGAAAGAATGAGTGAGAAACGGAAAGAAATATACACATAGAGAGAAAAGAAAATCTATAAAAAGAAAGAAAAAATAGAAAAACAAAGAAGTCCTCCGAGCTCCGCACTATCTTCAGTGTTAGCAGCACTAGTGCGAAGCTGCCTTATTTTTTTTTCTTTACTCATCTACTTCGCCTTATTACATTGATAGCTGCTTTCGCTATAAAACAAGTGCACACATGTTTCTTTCTTTACTTGTTTCATTCACCCATCAATCATTTAGAACTAAACAAGTCACGTGCATGCCCAGTGACAAGTCATGCGAAAATTGAAACGAATCGACCTCCCGACTGTTTGAGGAAGATAGCTGTCAGCTTCACAATACAGCGCTTGGTTCATGCTCGTACCTACTAAACCTTTAACGCTCCTTCGATCTGCCTTTATGGACTTGCTGCTGCCGTCACAGGCACTTCCTTATTTGTCGAGTTCGCTTGCCTTGATTCGCTCGCCTTTCAACGGCATATAGTGGCTGAACAACGTACTCGGGCTCCCATAAACGGCGCAAGGTGGCCGGGTCTGCATTGAATCCAAAATGAAGAGCGAGAACGTTCTACCTCTGCGGACAGACTTATGCGACTCCTCCGGATGATTCAGGAACGGGGCGCCCTTTGAACGGCACTGGAAGCAATTGGTTAAGAGCTGCTATTCGCAATTAGAATAAAAGCGAAGTTGGCCCCATCTCCGGTAGGGGCGCGACTCTTGTTTGTCGATGTGTGCACTGTGCAAACGAGGCGCGGCGCTTTGCTTTCAGCGGCAGCGATCGATGGCCAGAGTAATCGACATTGCTTGTGTTCGCTTGATCGGAGCGACGCGTGAGAAACCGTATAGCGAGTTGCGTTGGGAGTTGGCGTTACCGCAGCAACGGAAACCGCTGCGTGTGACTGATAGATGAATAACGCGATTTCGTGAATGATAAGTTACTAAAAAAAAACGAAGCGTTGCTGAAGGCACGACTCTGTTTCGTTAGCTGAGTCATAATGCGATCGACTTGTTAATTTCAAACCGGAGCTATCGGAGGCACGATGTTGACGTGTGTGCTTGCGTTCTACTGGAAGAAGAGTTAATAATAATAACAGTAAGTAAAAAAAAGTGACGCAGTGGATTCTCTCCGCTCACTTGACCGCACACAAGCGCCGTATGAATGATCAACTTCCTCTATCATTCACACACATTCTTGAGTACTAATTCAAGTATCTCTCTGCGAAGTGAGACACTCGTGTACACAGGGGGTGGGTGCATGGAGTCGATTTTTTCCCCTGCCCCTGATTACGAGTTTCTCATCGCAAGGTTCCATCTACTTTTTCTTGCCTTCATGTTGGATCCCTATGAAATGGGACATGGGAAAGAGAGGGGAGGCTTAGTATGAGAGAAAAGCTGAGAGGTCAACCTGGATCAATTTTCTGACCCGCTACTCAGCGTTAGGAAAAGGAAAGAGGATGGAAAATAGCGCAGAGAGAAGGTGTCGAAGATGAGGATGAAGATGGGCTAGAAAACTGCCGCACATGCCATACTTCGCGTGAACGTTTGCAAAGTTATTAATTTCTGATCAAACGCGCCAACTGTGTGGAATAAATCCAGCATTAACTGAAGATGAATCATTGCAGAGAAAATTTTCGCGGGAGACGTCGTCTGACCAGCGGCACTGGTCGTCAGAGCAACGCTGGCTCCAGCGACATTCGCCGATGAATTTCTCATAGCTTCAAATCTCCGACTTCCGTCTCACGTGCGGCTACTAATGTATACATGAACTTCGTCTTTACGCCTCTCCAAGTTACAGTTTACGTGAGTCATGCAGAGCGATAGATTCCCTCCAATTGCCAGTACAACACTCTCTGGACCAGTCGTCAAAACATATGCGGACGTGCTTGAAAATTCGTTCTACGCTGTTAGTATACGTACGTGTGGCTTCCAGACTGTGCGTGTGATTTTATCCATCATTTTAAAAATGGACGCAGAATTTTGCATGATCAAGTGTGGCAGTCATGGTATACTGACCACCAAACCGTTCAACAAGGGAATTCAAAAATGCGATTTGATTATTACGTGCTCCCTACGACATTTCGTTTCGCTGGACGCACCCTGCAGCCGTCTGTTCGATGGTGCAAAGTGCGCGCAAGGAGCATACCAGAAATCGCTAAAGGCTCCTCCTGCAGGGACACCATCGTTGATCACCTAATTATAACGAAAACTTTAGTGCCACCGTTGTGATATGGTTTTATTCCCAGGTGGTGAACTATCCAAGGGGTTCAAAGAAGGTAATGTGTTACAAAAAGTGGTGAAAATAGAACGCAATTAGGGAGAAAAAGGAAAAGGAATGGGTGGAACGGGAATCGCCCGAAGAGCTGCAACTAATGAAAGCCGTTTTATTTTTTTTTTCGAGCGTGTTTGCTACCAACTGGTCCAAGCTTCTCGAATGTGCCTCATGTTTTATATTCAACGTAAAATACCTTAACTTCCCCAACATAGACGTGGAGACGGAGTGCAAAGTTTTAATATTTCATGAACACTAGATGAACAAGCTGTTGAATACTGGGTGAATACATTAAATTGAAGTGATGAAGTGCTTCTCGCAGTAGCCTCTCCTCAGCTTTTGGTTTACGGAAGTGAGGAAGGTTAAACAGTTCTCGGAGTGCAACGTCAGGAGTCCTAGGCTGCAATTTGAGTAAAAAAAAAATGTGGTGGGGACATAACCCTGCTCCTCAAACAATGGCAGGACTGGTCCGTTTCAGTAAAAAAAAAAACATGAAACATACTTAACACATCCCCTCCCTTCACTCTTAAGTCATTTGGTGGGTCCTCCCCATCCCCCCGCCCTTGCCGTCCGTGCACACGTATATATATACATATACATATATATATATATATATATATATATATATATATATATATATATATATATATATATATATATATATATATGACCACTGAAAGCTGAGCATATATATATTATATATATATATATATATATATATATATATATATATATATATATTATATATATATATATATATAGAGAGAGAGAGAGAGAGAGAGAGAGAGAGAGAGAGAAGATTCCCTTCCTACAAGAAATGGTTTACGTCAGGGTGGCGCTTTCTCTTCGGATCACGTTCTATGAAGTTGTTGCTCAGCTTTCAGTGTCAGCAAGCTTGGCATTTGTTCTCGCTTCTAGTTTGGCTGCATAAGTCAAGCTTGTAGAGCCAAGCAACCATCAAAAACCAATGAAAGCATGTCATCTAAGCTTTACATGTCAGCTGCAAGAATACTGTGCAGAGCTCGGTGATTAAAACACGAAACCCCAAGCACGTGACAGCTGGAGGTGAAAGGGACTGTGAGGGTGTGAGTGTTCCCAACGCATGGTGACTGCATCCGGTGACCAATTGTTCCAGTGTGTGGTTGTCGATGACGCCGGTGGAGCACTGCGATTGTTCTTAACGCACACCCGCCATTCATGTCCGACCTATTCACTCGGCGCGGCACATGGTTGCCGGGTTTTCAGAGCTCCACCAGCACCACCAAGAACCAAGCACTTGTGGCGGACTGCCTAGCCATCTGCAAGCGTACCCGCGATAACCACTGCGCTTGTGACCGGCCTAGAGCTGCGGGTACAAATACCAGAGCAGTTCACAACAATCATGAACTTTTCTTTGTTCCCTCATGTTGTGTGACACAAGATTGGAAGATCGTGCACCAGATGCAATGATAAACACCTTCACTGTCACCGTTACCCTCACCTCCAGACTACGCACTAATATTATTTGTTGGTGTTTTACGTCCCAAAACCACAATATGACTGAGATACTTATAGTGGAGGGCTTTGGAAATTTCGACCACTAGGGTTGTTTTTTTTTAACGTGCACTTAAATCTAAGCACACGGGCCACAGGAATTATCGCCTCCTATGTGACCTTTGCCGCCACGGGATTCTATCCCGCCTCATTCGAGTCAGCATTATAACCACTAAACCACCGTGCGGTGGGAGCAGCCACGAATTTCGAATATCACTTTCGATCGCCAAACACTGTACGTTTCATGCATGTCGTGTGTTCTTGCTCACAAACAGGTGGTCGGTGAGCTGACATACCAGGACTGAGAGGTCGGGATTTTTTGAATTTTTGAATTTTTTGAATTGTTTATTCACAACAACAAAGTTGCGAGGATGACCAGGCAAAAAAAGCGGCATTGAGCAGCTTGAGGGGAACCTGGCCACCTCATACACTGGGCAGCTTCACAGCGGTCACACAAAAACATGGTATACATCATGAATGAACTAACTTAAAAAACACAAAAACAGTAAACATCCATGGTCGGAATAAATAAACAAGGTCATTATGGAAACATTTGAAAGAAAGGGGAAAAAATAAGCGAAGTGCTAAAGACACAGAAAAGGACAAACAAATAAGCCCTTGGCAGCACAAGCAATCACATAAATACGTCGCGTAGCTTTTTTAGCGACAAAGTTGATGCACTGAGACCATTTTCTTTGTGTAGTTGATTTAGCACAGTAGGTAAACAGGATTGTAGCATTTGGTCACCGTATGTAGTTCTGTTTTTGTTAACAATCCAAGGCTCGGAATGACGAAACTTATAAAAAGAATTAGGTTGCTTAAGAATGCCAATTTTTTAAAGCGTTATCATTCTTAATTTTTTCCATTCTATACATGCGACATAGCCTATATGTGGATCTCTTCTCGAAACAATAAGATAACCTCAAATCATGGTCTGATAATGCAGGTTCACCAGTGAGGTGCACTAACGCACTGCCCGAATGTCGCCCGGGTGCTTGTTAAAGTCAACGAGGAATTATTGCACGATGCTTCGAATATAGGGTGATAGTTTCGATAGATACACTCGAACGCCGTATCTGGGCTGCTACAGTGGTTGCGAATTTTATTGGGCATTCTGTTAAACTTCAAGAGCTACGAATCAAGAAATGCAAATAAAGGTGTGTCATGTATTGCGCCATTTCACTGTAGGGTGAGCGTACAAATGTGACAACGTGCTTGTACTCCTTTGCCTGCACCGAGTGCTATTGCGTGTCATGCAAGGCATACTTCGTGCATTTTACATACGATCTACGAAAAACTTAGGACACAATATCTCTTTATTTATCCTTCAATCCTGCACAAAATCAGGCTTTTGCAAGAAGCAGCAGCGGCGACATTGATAATACACACTGCTGTTCGCCAATGCTTCTTGTAAGCAATAACTAGGCGCAATCGCTTTTCGCATCCCGTATTACTGCATTCGGTGCCGCTGATAGAAGCACTAGTTTGCGTTGCGAGGAAAAGGTCGCTCCCGACAGGAGCCGGCCTCGCGATGCGTTCGAACGCCCGTGGGACGAATCGAACCGGGAATTCGGGGGATGGGATGTTACCCCAACGGGGAGGGCCGAACTGTCCGTGCGCCTGGCCGATCGCGTCGGCATCCATTCGCTTCGCGCTCCGCCGGCTGCTCCGATGCTCAGCGACCGTAGCCCCAAGGGCTGAAGAGGGTGAACCTCCTTTCCCCATCACACGCTTTCTTGCTGCGGTGGTGTAGTCCGGTACCGAGGCAACCGACGCAGAATATTTCGGCAAGGGAGTACGGGCATGTTGTCACATTTGTACACTCGCCCTATACAGTGAAGTAGCGCAATACATGAGACACACTTTCATTTGCATTTCTCGATTCGTAGCTCTTGAAGTTTAACAGAATGTCCAATGAAATGAACGGTAGAATGGCCGTCTCTGTGACACAGCTCGTAGTGCACCGGGTGAATGAAGCAGATGTCGTCACGACACGTATAACACCCGCGGTAATTGGTTTTTTGACCACTTCATTGTTAATTTATCCCGTTGTCATGGCTACTTAAATTGAGAGCTACAAATACCACCACCCGCCTTCGTAACTCGGCAGGCTAACCTATTAAGCTGCTAAGCTCATGGTAGCACGTACGATTCCAGGCTACGGCGGACCCATTTCGATTGGAGTGAAATACAAAAATACGCACGCATTGAATTTTCGGTGCACGTTAAAGAGCCCCAAGTGGTGGAAATTTATCTGTAGTCTTGCACTACGGCATTCCTCCTAATCATATCACAGTTTTGGCACGTAAAAAACAGAATCTATCACCAAATCCGTCTTGATGCTTTCCTTACTTAAGTTATTTATAGACTCTATATAAGCAGCTGTCGTTTTTATCACATCCTAACCTTATTACTGAAAATTCTCCAAAGATTGCGACCGTTTATTTTTACCACCTAAGCTGTTTAAGCCATACATAAAAAATTCCTGTATATAGACTATTTTCTGTCAGACATCTGTGTGCCGTCACCTTGGGCGTTTAAATCGATGTTTTGTTTTTGTACACCATGAAGGGAATTGATAAGACCACGGAACATCTTAATCACCAACCCGACTGCTTTTATGCGTATACGCCTACCGTAAGACCGTTCGTTTAGTTATAAAGATTAAAAATGCAAAGGTTAACTGCTCATTATGGGTGGCACTGAAACCCATTTTGAACGGGTTAGTGCCACAGACATTGGGCAAATTCCACAACTCGCCGCTTGTCCACTAAAAATGAAAAACGCAACACACGGGCGACAAACACTAGTTAATGTTTCTATAGACGGACGCAACCACTAAATTGGAAAAGCTTAAACAATCCATCGGGATTAACCTGCCGGGATCGAGACCATGTTAGAACGTTTCAGCTTTGCTTAAGAATCTCTGTGAGCCAGATAGAGGAAGTGCGAACGCTCGGTTTTAGCGTGAGTCTCTGTCTATAGAGTTTTTACATCCGTGTAACGTCTATGACTGTCTCGCGTTAAGCTGGAAACCCTGCGCTGAGAAGCAACCTAAAGATAACTTAGCAACACCTATAATAAAGACTAGGTACAAGCTACCAGCAACCACAATGAGCTTCAAGATCTTCCAGCTTCGATTTGTTAACCCTTGCGCGACTTAACACAAGCAACGGCATTTTTTACGCTAATTACGGCAGCCACGGTTGCTTGCATCATCACTCAAGGAAAACGTGGTATTATAGTCTGATGGCGTGTTTGTTCTGTGCGCAACAATTGTTTTTACACTGAAAGCTGTTGTGAGATCACAATAAAGGTCGCTTTTGGCGCCGTAGTTGTGCGCCGATGTGCGGGACCACTATCGTGTGAAATAGCGAAGACGGAATACAAAGCCTCAACATCAGCAAATCGTCCATGACGTCTTACGAGTGTGTAGCGGCTGTCACATTTTTCTTCCCCAGGAATGACGAATAATGGCATGAATAGTGAACACTTCCTCACTACGCGAAAATTGTGATTTATGGCGCAGTGGGTACCACGCAAGTGTGCTCGCAGTATTTGCCTCAAGTGTATGTAACGTTTGAAAGGGCTCTAAAAAGGCCCCTCTTTCGGCTTTCGCTATGACTGTGCTGATCGTTCCGCACAGGCCCAGCGGTCCTTTATTTTTCTTTCTTGGCTCTTTAACATAGTTCCTGCTTGTATATACCACACGTCAATTGAAAAAGCAATGGTCGTATCTATGGATTTTAAGTCATGCTTTTTTGTCCCTCATTACATCTTGTTCCCTCCCTAAACGTTCTTTAAGCTTCGAAGAACGTAGTCCACTTGCCACATATTTCTCTTACACACGTAGTTCTTGCCACGTAAGTGTTCTATGTGCCCAATATCCTCGTGGTGGAAAGTTGCCGCAAGAGAAGCGAGCCGACCAAATACAGCCAAAGTTACTAGGCAGCTCCTTTTAGGGCCATAACCATTCTGGCAACACAACCTCGCATTCACTGCATGAGCACCCGCCCGTGGTGAAACTGCGGCAGTCTGCTATCCGTCTCTTCACCGAAGGTCACGTACTTTGACGCGTCGATGAATGAAAAAAAGTATACGACGAGGTGCTACAAACAATGACCCCGTTGAGCACCCAAGAGGACGCGTTAGAGATCACGCTAATGTTCGCAGCTTTCACCGCCTGTCGCTGCTGCGTGGAGTCAAAGAGTTAATTGGATTAAACGAGGGTGCTAACGTGACCCGGCTATTTGGTAGCCTCGACCTCCGAAAACTCGCCGCTCAAAGGGAAGACTGCACAAGCGCGGCACGGCGTCCGGCGTGTGCCAACGACCACGTTTCACGCCTACGCACGTACACAAATATCTCAGGAAGGCGATGGTTCGTTCCGTTCTTGCGCACAGGCTTCGCCGCCTCTGTGTGTATTACGTTCTGTATATTGAATTTCGTGGTTTCTCCCGTATGCTGCCTTTTAGCTCCGACGTCCGCGGGCTTTGTTAGAAAACATAGTTGAGCTGGTCGAGCAAATGAAATCTCAAAAAGATACTCAGAAGTTGAGTAAAGAGAGAAACCCATTATTGTTGTTGTTATTGTTGTTGTTGTTGTTGTTGTTGTTGTTGTTGTTGTTGTTGTTGTTGTTGTTGTTGTTGTTGTTGTTGTTGTTGTTGTTGTTGTTGTTGTTGTTGTTGTTGTTTGTTGTTGTTGTTGTTGTTGTTGTTGTTAATGTACAATCAATAACCGCATGACTATGCCCTATTTCCACGTCAGGCGAAAAGCCAGAAAAACACCTTCAGCTAACCATTGAAATAACTCTCTCTCTCTCTCTGTCCATTCCGATATTATTCACAGATGCGCTTAATAAGTTCCTGATAATGAGAAGCATTTGGTTTCACATTGTTTTATTGTAAATAATTAGGAGCATGCAAATGACCTTTTGCAAGTTTCAAGATAGTTGTGCAATGTATCGTGTATTTTGCAGAGAACTCTGGCAATAAACCGCCTCAGTGCTCTCCACGCGGAGACGGATCTGCTCGGAAGTCCTTTCTGAGACGGTCTTTTAATTCAGCCCAGTGAAGCGGGAAATGACCGCATCTTCGGCGCTCACTGCGACGGCGGCGAAGCGAAAGCGGCGATTCAGCTCGAGCTTGAGGCGGTGATCGCGCGCCTTCATGGCGTCTCACATTCTACCCCATGGCATCTGATAACGGCTAAGTTCTTTTGTTTTCGTTTTTTGTTTGATTTTTCGCGTACTTTTAGACAGTATAGCGTGAATAATAAGCGTTGCTGCGTCCGTGAGCAAAACATTCTGTGAAGAAACGTAACGACAACATCCCCCGTACCTCTCCCGCTGTTTTTTTTCTGTTTTTTTTGCATATGGTTAAGGTATGCCCACTTTTCTAGTGCATGCTAATATTTGAGTGAAAGGTTACTCAGATCTATATCTAAAATTGTTCACCCTGTAACCATATTCGTAGCTAGTTACTGCGATAAAATTATCTTTGACTAGAGCACAGACAATGCTTACCATTTCCAGCACTGTTTACGTAAGGTAAAATATATAAAAGCTGCTTGGCGTTTCGCGGGGTTCAGCGTGTGTTACCGAAATCTTGGCCGTAATCTAACGTCTCTGCATTTTAATACGTGAAACTTTGCGCATTTTTCCTTTCTTTCTGTGAAGGTTAGAGGTGCGTTCTTCATTGAGATCAGGTTTCATCATCCTGCACGCAACTTGAGCGCACTGTCGGGCTCCAATTTTGTATCTCTTATTTTTATCTCTCACTGGAGACTTGCAATGGTTATGGTCACTGTAACTGGATCCTATACCCTCTCAACTGCAAATGACGGCGGGTAAAACGCTATCAGTCGCAGTGGCAGCCCACTGCCATTCCGGCCAATGACGCTCCTTGATTGCCCATCGCGGTCCTTTGTTCCGCTAGTTGGTAGCAAAGTGAGATAAAACAAAAAGTGGGCACTCTTGTGCAAGCTGCAGTTACAGGAAGAACCATGCAATGAGGATCTAGAATTGGGCAACGTATCTGGTCCGACAGGCTTTATGCGTCGCTGTGTTGGTTTTCTCTTGTTTTTCGGTCCCTCCGTTACAGATCCGAATGCGCACTTTTTGCTTTTGTTTTTGTTTTGTGCGACATTCCAAAATACCGTTGAACGGACGCTAAGGTGCAACAATGAAACAGTTAAATTCATGACTGATTGATTGATTTGTGGGGTTTAACGTCCCAAAACCACCATATGATTATGAGAGACGCCGTAGTGGAGGGCTGCGGAACTTTCGACCACCTGGGGTTCTTTAACGTGCACCCAAATCTGAGTACACGGGCCTACACCATTTCCGCCTCCATCGGAAATGCAGCCGCCACAACCGGGATTTGATCCCGCGACCTGCGGGTCAGCAGCCGCGTATCTTAGCCCCTAGACCACCGTGGCGGGGCTAAATTCATGACTTGTTCATTCAGTACTCTAATTAATTTTGTTATGATAGGTTCATTATACGACATGAAACGAATGCCAAAGTTTCAATTAAAAGTATTCTGCATATATTCCCGCACATTAAAGTGCACGCGACGTAACAAATTTTCAAGTCATCTTTATTTCTTTTCTTGAGCGAACGAAAAGAAAGGTTCGTTTATTTTTTGTTATACACAACATTAATTGGAATTATTATCTGTACGAAGGCGCAAAGAAGACGACCGACGCCTGTGCCATGTGTGTGTGTGTGTGTGGCAACACACACACAGGACGCCTGTCTCTTACTTCGCTGGAGGATCTGCGTCGCCATTTTGATCCGTCGTTTTCTTAGCATGCCTTCTTTTTCGAATCATGCAAAATCAACATGCCCAGTTGTTGACTCTATCTAGTAGTTCCAAACAATGTTCTGTCCTATTTCGCTCGTTATTACCTCAACACACACCTACCGTGGTAGCAATGTGGTTACTGCGTTCAACTGCTGGACCGCAGGCCACCGAGGCTGCATTTTCGATTTAGGCGAAAATGCTGCGCTTCAATTTAGCTGCATGCGAAATAATCTTGAAAGGGCGAAATTTTCGGAGCCCTCCACATACGGCTTCCTTCATCATTATGTCGTTGTTTTGGAACGCTTAATCCTCACAGTCATTGCGAGTTTGCTCAACCAAATTTTCTCGAACTTGGTGCGTCAAATCTGCCCTCCTAAGCGGAAAGTGCACATCGTCTATTACAGCCTGAGAACTGCGTAGACCCCCCACAGAAACCGCCAAAATCCATGAAGTCGTGGCGAGCAGTGCAGAAACGTCAATAAGAAGCCACTTCCTACGTTTATTTTTTTTTGCACGTTTTCTCTGTTTTCAAGCAAGTTCTCACAAAAAAAAAGTGCAGCATTCGGCATTGCAAAAGATCGATCAACTAATACACGAGAAAATTTTTTTACTCCTCACTGTTTTTTTTCCAAAATAACCTAATATCTTTTGTCCTAATATTCTTTTCCTCCTTCACTACGAAGTTTAGTTATTCAGATTTCTTTACCTAAAGTGCTTACGACGAGAAAGGACTCTCCTTTTGGCAGTTCGTCCTGCCGCTAATGCCAACAGCCAGTTCTAACAACCACACCCCTTGTCGAGACATATACCGGAAGCATTGCATCATGGGACCTGATGCGCAGAGATCACACGTGATTTTGATTTTTTAAGTTCATGTTTAAAAACGAGGATCCTTTAGTATCTAACGAAAGAAAATAACTTTTTTAAAAATAATTATGAGCACACAGCAGTGGAGCCTGGATGGAGACACATAAATATCACATATGTCATGCCTTGTCAGCCAATCAAAATCCACAGTCATCGTCGTCAGTGTCACGTGAGAAAACGTAGCTTCCAGTCACAAAAATGGCCGTTGTGTGTCACACCAGTGCGAAGCCCAAGTGTTTTGACCACAGAATCGAAAGAACTCCTTCTTTGTTTTTGCCGTTCTGCGACAAACTTGGTGCATTCATAGCAGAAGAAGAGATTAAAACAACAGGTTTAATTTGTGTCGCAGAGCCCCTTTGTTATGAATGTAGCCACGTTGCAGTGCACGTGTGTATTTAGGAAGGTAATGTCACTACGATTAAGATTGCTTTTAACGTTGCTACCCTTACATAGTATAATATTTTAATTTGTTTGATCGATATGTGAGGTTTGACGTTCCGAAACCACGATATGATTAAGAGAGACGCCGTAGTGGAGGGCTCTAGAAATTGCGACTGTCTGAGTTTCTCTAACGGGCACCCAAACAGCAGATGGGCCTGCAGCATTTTCGATCGACTGCATCGAAAATGCAGCCGCTGCAGCTGGGATTCAATTCCATGACCTGCGGGTCAGCAGTCGAGTACCTTATCCACTAGACCACCGCAGTGGGGCAACAATTAAATTTGTCGCTATCGCCTAATCGTTCACCTATGCCGCGAAATGGCCACATTTCTTTCTATAGTTGGGGCAGTAAAAGGACTTACAGAATGAAATTGTATCCTCAAATGCACTTCATTTTGTAGCCGCGAAGCCTCATACTAAAGTGTTTCAAGCATATGGATACTTAAAGGGATCCTGAAAAACTTTATGAGCATGATTAGATAACGCTGTCAATTGGTAGTCGAAGCTCCCGAGAACACGCAAGCCAAATTTTATAATGCAGCACGCGGCCTGGTATTCACAATAAATTCTCTAAGTCAGCTAAAAAAATTACTTTCTGTTTTCTTGACAAATGACGCTACAAGGTAAAAAATCACTCGTCACAGCCACTGTATCAGCCATTGGCTGGTTTGAGCATGACACTTTTTGTCGTTACTGGATCGCACTGAGAAGCTGCATATCCGAAGAAAGTAGAGAAAAACTGCTCGAGCTCACGAGATACACATGATGTATTTTCTTTCTCCATGTCATCTCTCCCTGGTTATCTTCCAGCACTTTCTTCGGGACGAACGAAGAGAGAATGCAATTACAATGTGCGACAAAGCCTTGTAACTCTGCTCGTACTGTACAGATTCGAAAAACGTTTGTGGCTGTTTGTGAATTCACGAGTCAATAGGCTTATTTAGTGAATTCATTCCATGGCTACTTGAAAAAGTGTTGCAGAGCCGCTTTAAAGAGGCAAACGTAGGATGGTGGCAAGTTTTCAGTGTTCTATACGAATGATGCCGTATGACCACGTTATACGCTGCTCGGCCGCCGATCCGAAGGTCGCGGGTTCGATGCCGGCCGTGGCAGTCGAATTCAGATGGAGGCGAAAAGGTAGAAGCCTGTGCACTGTGCGATATCAGCGCCCGTTAAAAACACCAAATGGTCAAAATCTTTAGAGCGTTCCACTACGACGACCCTCATAATCATATCGAGGTTTTTGAGACGTAAAATCCCAAATATTATAATTATGTGTTGTTCTTATGCTGCATATTCCATCTGATGAATCGTCATTTACACCCTTCTCAGGCACAAAAGCACCCTTAGAGCCTATTTAGGGTGCTATCGAGGCAAGCACCCATACAAACGGGTGCTTTTTTTTCAATCGACCATTTATGGGTGCGAAAGGGTGTTGCAAAGGGTGCTTTCTCGTAAAGCACCCTCTTTACACCCTTTTGGGTGTAAAAATTTTTACTGTGCTATAGTTACAAAGAATCGCAAGGGCATTACTTGCGAGCGATGTGGAAGGAAAAGGAAAGACTGAAGATGAGGAAGTGAATGTGTAAGATACAACGCTGCTTAAAGAGAGAGGTCTCGATTCACAAGTCAAGACGGATGCACCGGCGGCTCGCGAAATCTTGGGTCTGCCTATCAGGATAGTCATTACGACTGTAGTTGTTGTAGTAGCATGTGCATTGTTTTAGATAACCACCTCAAAGAAAGTAACACGTTGTGAAATGCAAATAAAGAGCGCTACTAGTAAATCCTATTGAGGCATGTCTCAAAGAGACCGATTTCTCTTCGATACCAAAGTCAAGAGCAATTCAGACGGCAACGTGTGAAATTCGTTCCTGCTAGCATGAATGAATGTTAAAAAAATAGGGTGTTTATGATGCGACGTCCACTATACAAACGAAGTTGACAGAGGCAACCATGCACATGTACAATTGGGGTAATCAAAGTCCAGCCGGTGTCCCAATGCTCTCTCCATGCGCATTGACCGAGCGTGAGCGAAATGAATGAATGAATGAATGAATGAATGAATGAATTGCGTTTTGGTGTAATCATGAGAGTTCAGGCGATGAATCAGAATGATGGCATAAATGTCCAGCTCAGTGTTGACTTCAAAGTAGTCCACTTGCTGGCTTACGGGTGACGCTTCGTGCGGCCAATGGTGATTCTGTGTTTCCGAGGAGACACCTCCATTGCGACGGAACTCTCCGACTTGAGCACTTACGGCCCGCCAGCGTGGACACACTGAGACGCACAGACGCACACAGAGACAGCACTCTTACGTTTCGCTCCCTGGACAGCCGAGACGAATCATAATGCGGGTGGAAATGTTTGCGCCGGGTCCATCATTTCCGCCAATTCCCGCCGGCAGTGGGAACTATTCCCGCGTGAAACGCCCTTATTCGACTCGGCTCGAGAGGCACGAGCCGAGGAGATCTAACAGCAAGTCGAGAGAACCATCGCCATATTCTATACGTGGCGTGGGAGCCGTGCCTGTTCCGTAATGGCATACGGAAATAATTGAATCGTCGATAAGTCCTGGCGAAAATGGCATCTCCCGTTCATCTAACCCGACACGTGCACCTCTGTTGTTATAGTTTATTTCTCTCGTGTTTTTTTTTTTCGAGACAGGTATCACATTTCTTCATTTCGGAACCTTTCTCGTCGCTTTAGGCAATAGCACTGAAAGTGCTGATTTTATAGGAATAAGAGCCGTGACTTCAAGCTCAGGTAGATCGAGGGCCGCTTAGCGATTCAAATGTCAACTCAGTTTACTTTTTTCCTGTTTCGTTTTCATGTCTACATTAGAGTTCGTGTCACAATTATTATATGATTTTCCCGGCCTAATTCATTAAGGCGTTTTCTTTTTCGAGACTAAAGTACATGACGATGCCACTAAAGCACGTCAGGAAGATCTCGTCAGGAGTTCCATTTAGCGACAGCAGGCAGTAAGTGCCATCGGCAACAACGTTTTGTAACAACCGCCCCTTCCCTTCCCAATGTTTCTATCGATTTGCTTCTAACGCCATCCGCCACGTGAAGTGTCCCCTCATTCTCAGCGTTTTGCGGGGTGCGGGCACCTTCAGATTGGTGACTCAGGCAAGCAGGAAAGAAAGAAAGAAAGAAAAAAAGAACGAAAGAAAGAAAAAAGAAACAAAGAAAGGAAGAAAGAAAGAAAGGACGAAAGAAAGAAGAAAGAAAGAAAGAAAGAAAGAAAGAAGAAAGAAAGAAAAGAAAAGAAAGAAAGAAACGTGCATCTACCCGACGTGGGTTTTCTTGACCTGGGCGGTGGTTATGTAACCGTTAAGCTAACCATGCCTTTGACATTATTAGCGTACTTCACTTTTTTGTCTGCCCGTATATATCTGTGTGAGGACAAACATATGAGCGGATACCGAAGGTGAAGAAGTTTATTATTGCGACCCTTATTACTTTTACGTTACTACACATTTATTCGAATCTTAGTGAGCAGCACTGGCTCTTGAGTAATCTACCACACTAGGCTTAGCGTTTATTAATAATAATTGTGGAGGTTAACATCTCGAAACCACCATATTATTATGTGAGTGCCGTAGTGAAAGACTCTGAAAATTCTGACCACGGATCTTTAACGTGCATTTGAACCGAAGTACATGGGTCGCAATAATTTTCACTTCCATCGATATGACGGACGCCATGGCAGGGATTAGACTAAGCGTCTTCCACAGCGCTCTTTTCCCCTGTAACTTGAAATGCTTTATGTAGACAGCAATCAGTTGCCTGGAAACAAATGCAGATTGATACATATCCGAATTTGAGCCGACTTCACAAAATCTTTTCTGGGAGCGTATGAAAACCAATGCGCGCTATGCGGAAAACACCCGACACTTTACGACGTTGCATGGGCTTGACAAAAACCAAAAGGCAGTGCCCATTAGCAGCGCATTCACATCAAAGCTGCACGAGGTTGTGCTTTCCCGCTCAGAACTGAATTAACAGCTCAAGCTTATTGGCAAAGTTCGCAAAATTGCCACATGGGCCCTGTACTGAGAACTACACCTTCGTTGAGATCATTTGTCTGAGACAAAGTATTCGATTTATTCACTCTACACATGTTAGTAGTCAATGGAACTAGTCATGCAAAGGCCGCTTCTATTTAGATTTTTTTTTTATAGTCACACGGACATTGCACAGACGCAGAGAACATGTGGCTCTAGTTTTTCTGTGGAAGCAAAGACCTCCAAAACCTTGAGCACGCACATTGTGTCTTAAGAATGCGAGTGGCACGTTCCCTTTTCTTTTTTACACATTTATTTTCTTTCCTTCTAACAGCTGAGCTGTCTAGGTCAGCCGTAGAAACTTTGGTGTCCGTAGAAATCCACAGGTGGGTATCCGCCACAGGAGGTGAGCTGCTGGTACCCTTGTAACCCACTTCTGAGAACACTGCTCCACGAAGTGGAGCACGTGAAATACGTGAAAGAAAGAAAGAAAGAAAGAAAGAAAGAAAGAAAGAAAGAAAGAAAGCAAATAAACGAAGAGAATAATGAAGAAGATGTGAGAAATAATTAGAATAAAGATATAAAATCATTGAAAAAATTGAAAGAGGGAGAATTACAAAGCAACAATCACGAAAAAAGATAAAGAAAAATAGACAACGGGACTTAACAATGTGCGAAGCACGGAAATAAGGAGGCACACAGAAAGGGAGAGAAAGGTGCAGTGAAAAGAAAAAAATGAAGAGACGTGATAAGAGACTTAGAGAAATAAAAACACGATAAAGACACGATAATAGAAACAATAAAGAGATAGAAAAAACAGAGAGCAAGGCAGAAAAACAAAGACAGAGAGAAAAGGGGAAACAAAAACACAGAAAGAAAGGCAAGAAAGAGAAACAAATTTAGAATGAGTGCGCAAGACAGTAAGATAGATCTATAGAGAAATAAAGAAATAAAAAATAGAAAGCAGCAAAGACAAGATAAAACAGCTATACAAGAAGCAGAGACGAAGAAAAAGAAAGATAAGAAACAACGAGAAAAAGAAAGAGAGGCAAAGAAGGTTACCCAACTCCGCTATTCCTTCAGGCTTGAAACCACTAAGCTACACACATTGCTTTCCTCCCAGCACGCATCGATGATATCGCACAGGCGTTATACCCTCCCAGAACAATCCTTGGCACGTCAAACAGATCTTTCGGGCATCTTGTCATCTCCGAAAGGAATCCCGCTACGTCGGGGAGTGTCTCCGGGCTACGCGCTTGTGGCTAAAGGAGAATAAGCGATCAAATGAAGGCGGCCGTGCAGAGTCATAAAATAGTAGCAGGGAAAGGACGATATACACGTCTTCAGAGCTGTGGCCCCTATCGTTAAAGCGACAACAGAGCAACAATGACTTGGCTCAGATCGAGATACTACAATCTGAGAGCTCTAGTGTGATGTGTTTCACTGCCGTAAGTTTATTATTAACAGAGAGAGTCAAGCTGGAAGTTTCATTTCTATTTTCGCGTGACGTAAGAAATTTTCAAATGTATTTTCAGTATTTTCGTGGCATCGGCTTGATGAAAATTTCTGAAATTTATTGTGCTAAGTTTACGGCACCCACAGATTACAATATGCATCAATTTTATCAATTGGAAGATACTTACGACCCCGTAGACGCCTTGTATATTCTTAATTGATTGATTTGTGGGGTTTAACGTCCCAAAACCACGATATGATTATGAGAGACGCCGTAGTGGAGGGCTCCGGAAATTTTGACCACCTGGGGTTCTTTAACGCCTTGTATATTATTACGTCACGGTGTTTGGTGCGGGAATCTCAAGGTGACGTCATCACTTGAAATTTCTTTTGGTGCGTTTTCTAACTTTTAAGCATCATGTCGTGGTATGAGTGGTGTTTTCGAGATTGTGAAATGGTACTTTGCTATACGTGAAAAGTTGTTTTTTTTTCTCTTTAGTGTTCTTTTGAGTGGTGCCGCATAACAAAATGAGAGGTGCTGTAGATTGTAAATTAGTACTGAAATATAATAATTCAATAGCTTGATTCGCATCCACATCCAGTATAATTCAGAAGCTTTCATGAAATTCGCATAATTCAATGTCAAAACTTAAGCCATGTCTTTTACCAGCAGGCCCAAGAGTTCAATTGATAATGTAATCAATACCATTCAAAAACACTCTAATACAGGTTTTTGATCTAAAGCAAGAGTCGCATGGCCTCCAAGATGCACGCCACGCGCCCGCCATCTCGGAGGCCATAAAGAGTTTCACTATGCCTAACAGATGGCAGCACATTATCTAGCGTTTGCTGTTTGCTTGATCAACGCCTCTGGAAAAGCATGATATGTTTTCCGCTAGATGGACGTAGTTGTCTATTTTTAGAGCTGTTTGAAAGTTCCTGTCTGTTTTTAGCGGCAATAGCTGCACTATACCGGCCTGTTTCGACTTTTTCGAAGTAGTTTGAGGCCTTCCAAATTCGCCTACAAATCGCCGAATGGGTTTCGTTTTAGTCGTGACACCTGTCGAACAAAATGCGTTAAAGAGGCCCTGAAACACTTTTTGAAGTAGCCATGGAATTAATTCACTAGAAAAGTTTATTGCCTCGCGAATTCAAAGCCTTAAAAATTTTGATAATCAGTCCAGTGCGAGTGGACTTACAAAGGTTTGTCACATGCTGCAAACGAAAGCGCTGGAAGCTAAGAAAAGAGGGGCGGCAGGAGCAAGGAAACTACGTCACCCGCACCTCGTGACCTTCAGCACTTATTCCTTTTTTTTTCTTTGCGTGGCTTTTTCAGTGTGAACGCGCGCGCACGCGTGGGCAAGTAGCAGCCTCCAGCGGTAATCTCTGTAACGAGCTTTTTTGCTCACGGATGATTTTGCGCTCCCAACCAATGGTGCCAACGCCGCCGGCGGCATTTCTGCAACACGAGCTCTCTAACGCTACTGCGTTAAAACACCACCGTTTTCTCGTAGCATATAGTGCAACAGCAGCCCTCCTAACTGCGCCCTTCAGACTGCGCGGCCCGTCAGTCAACTGCAGCGACATCACAAATCAGAGCTCATAGTTTTTTTTTTCATTTCCTCTAGATGAGCCTTCACTAAGCACGCAAACGGCAATCTTCAGAGGCTGCTTTTATAAATTGCTCAACTTGAGGAAACGCTTTATTTTTAAGCTGGAGAGAATAGCTTCACGAGGGTCATAAATAGAACACAACACCATCGTTCACTTTTCAATTAAAATCTGTATATACTAAAGGGCCACCGCAATAAAGGTTGTGTGTCAAGTCTTCATTTACACCATGTATCTTACACTTTTGTGGACTCAACATAGTTATTACCGGGTCCTTAACGACATTAGCAACATTAGAATATGAAAAACAGGAAATGGCACCAGCAATGTAAACTAATAGTTTAGAATTTTTATTAACGATCAGCAAACATACATATTAACACGTAATATATTATCACAGCAAGTGGCCACTGTTATTAAATAATAAAACAAGAATCACGTGGTCACCTGATGTACAAAAAAGGTAATTATGCAACAAACAAAGCTTCGAATATGGACACATGCGAAAAAGATTACTACAAATTAGTAAGGCAGGAATAATTATTCCGAAGTGAATTTTTTTAATTGTGCGTGGAAAAAGCGATAACATGGGACGGTGTTTAGAATGATAGCAAGTTCGTTTAAATTATAGTTCCTCTGAATTTCAAAAGTTTGGCGACCGTTATTAGCATTTATCTTCGGTAGCAAAAGTCGGTAGCATAAAAAGCACGCGTTAACTCGAGTGAAGAAAAAAATTTTTGAGTGCTCCTATCTTTGACATAACCTTAATGTATAACGAGCAGATAATCAAGCCGATATAGGAAGCGGGAAACAAATGGAAAAATGGTCGTTCAGCTATGACACCCCACTATTAAATATTTAAGAATATGATCACGGTCTGCCCACATGAACGATGCCTTTTGACCGGGCAGTGCAACGTATTTTTTTTTCGCATACAACTTGTAACTCTAGCCATGCTGAAACATCTACAGAACAATGTCAAAAAAAAATAACACCTCAATTTTCACTACCTGGAGGCCGCTTTATTCTCCCCGAAGCAAAACATAGAGTCCAGGTTAAAGCGTTTTGTCCTTTGACTCACATTTCCAATTTAACGAGATAATTCATTAAAATTACATTCGATATACGCCACTAAACTGCACTAGCCCCAACTGCCTTATAAAGTTCTACAAACGTGTAATTCAGCGCTCCCCCCCCCCCCCATTTTTTTTACACTGTACAGGCAGAAAAACCATTGCGTTGCTTAAAACGCAGTAATAAAGGCGCGTCCTTTCTCTAGTTTTCGGTTCGAAGAACGCTAGAAAAGAGAATCGGGCTGTACGCACCGATGTGTGCTTTCGGAGGAGAGATGCGCTTTCACCACCTGTCAAGCCACTCAGCCAGCCTTCTCAGTGTATAGGCTTAGGAACACGCGTTCATGCACCCACTTACGCTTCGACGAAGAAACGCTGCCAAAGACTCGCTTCGATTTACGAGCGTAAAGACGAAGGAGCAATTTCGCGCATTTCGCCGGCCTCTCCCATTATTCTGTGCTCGGCAACGCGACACGGTGCTCTTTTTTTTTCTCCTCTGTTGGCTAAAGTATTTACCTTTTTACCTATGCTTGGGCGTACGCTATAGCACGAAAAGCGTGCTTATACCTTTCCAGCTCTGCTTGTTCCTGCGCGGCCGAGCCGGCTGTTCGCGGGTGTGTAAAACGAGCGGATACCGTGGGCACAGGCCCCCCGCGTCGCCATAGGAACGGTTCTGGAGTGCAAAGAAAGAAAACAAAAAAACGCTTTTCTCTGATCAAAAAAGTGACGCCCTAGGGAGTGTAAACAACCCGCTGCAGCAACCTTTCAGGCGGAACGGCTGGCGGCGCCGGTCAACATCGCCAAGTCAATTGGCAAAAAAAAAAAAAAATCTGCGCGGCTCAAACTTTAACGGCCTATGGACGTGAAATCTCTAAGCTCGAAATCCTCTCTTATAGTTTATGCGCGAGAGACTACTGTAGCGTCGGCAAGCTCTGTCGAGTTTTGCTCAGTTCATTTAAGGAACTGATTGGTCGGAGTATTAATGCTGAGTATTGGTCAGTCTTTTTTTTTTCTTGTCGTGACGGCATAGGCGTGCACCTGACTGATGAAAATGTTTGGCAGGACTTGTTTTGTTACGTTAAATATAATAAATGTGGTGAAGATAAAGAAGTAGCAAGAATCGACCCCTTTGAAGACACTTGGTTGTGTGTGTCGGTACATCCAAGAAACATGACTGCCATATAATCTCTTATCTGCCTTATCTGCTGCCACACGAACTTCCTCGAGTGATTTTGTGCACCCATTATTTCGTCGTAATCATCATGTTCCTCTTGGCTGTTTGTTTAATGTACCTACTTCGACGGACACCCGTACTGCTATTTTAAAACGATAGGGTTAAGGAGCTCCTTTCGCAGAAATTCGGGCGTAGGAGTCGGCGTCGGCGTTGGCATCATTGGTTTTGGGTGAAAAGCGAGAAAGATGTAAATAAAGTGAATAATGAACTTATCCGGATCTGTGTGAGGATTGAACCCACGCCATCTGTGTCGCAAGCAGGCGCCAGAGAGCCACGAGTTTTGTTGAAAGTTCTTCGTAAAAGGAAACCATATAAATGTCATGTAGTGGAATGATATTGCTTGGCAGAAGCGTGGAATCGTGCCAGGCATCAAAAGATGCGACTTGCGCAACGAGTGGGTGCAGTAAAGGCACACTCATTACAAAGCGCTCAGACATATTTGATCATCATCAACAGCAGAACCGGTTGATTTGATTGATTGATATGTGCGGTTTAACGTCCCAAAACCACCATATGATTATGAGAGACGCCATAGTGGAGGGCTCCGGAAATTTCGACCACCTGGGGTTCTTTAACGTGCACCCAAATCTGAGCACACGGGCCTACAACGTTTCCGCCTCCATCAGAAATGCAGCCGCCACAGCCGGGATTTGATCCCGCGACCTGCGGTTCAGCAGCCGAGTGCCTTAGCCACTAGACCACCGCGGCGGGGCATCAACAGCAGAACCGTCATAAAGTGAAGAGCTGCGTAGGTGCGAGTGTTGCCTTACTGGTGCGAAGTGGGCCCTTCGCGGCTTTTCATATGAAACATTCATGGACAATTAACAACTGTGCTTGCAATTATGCATCCAGTGATACATTGACGCGGGATATGATACGCGCCCCGTCGTTCGCTTCCTTACGGTTCGGTTGACGCAATCCTCGAGAACCGAAGCATGCTGGAAGTTCAGAAAGCGAGACACACGAGGCCTAATTATGCTAGAGCGAGCTACTTTGAAGGTGACCCCAAGCGTCCTGCAATTTTTTCATATCACAAAGCTTTCTTTTTCAATACGAAAGTCTTTCTAGGCCCACTGAACAGGAGAACTATTCGTCTGTCTATCTGTCACGTAAAGCGATCATCGCTATAAAGAAAGAAGTGAAAAGAAAATAAGCTTTCATGTCCGGCCTGCATAACCGCTATGAATGCGAGTGCCTTGAAAGGTTCCTGAAACTTTTTGCAAGTAATGATCAACTGAATTCAGTATTTCAGTTGATCGCATCATGAATGGATCGGCGCGAGAAATTTCGAACGTACATTATCAACGGAGAGCAGAGGGAAACTATACACCGCCCAGCCTCCATGATGTGCGACTTCAAAGTTGTTTCGCAAGCTGAGGATGCCACCAGAGCACAAGGACTCGTGGCTACCACCTTGGGGAAGTAGCCTATCCTTCCAAATGTTGCCGTATTGAATGAAAGTCGTTACCTCCTCCTCCTTTGTCAAGAAGGGGCCACAAGCGATTTTTCCATTTTTTCGCTCCGACGAGCTAGCCGAAAGCTACACAGGCAGAGATGACAAATGAGAAGCTAGCTGCGTCTTTCAAAGGTATTCAATTGCACTAAAAAGCAGAGCGCTTTGTTTATTTCTACCTGCAGAAAACTGCTTAGGCAACTGTAGTTCCCTGTTCCTATATACGAAACTTTATCAAGGTGGTCGTGCATGACGTTAGTTACAAAAAAAAAGTGGTCAGCCTAAAAGAAACGATACTGAAGAAATCACTGAAGGTCGAGGCAGCACACGTGAGGCTATAACGAGATTCGATTCTCGGAAAGCTGTTCACTAATCGCCCTCTTAGAGCCCATATAGAGAAGTGCTTCGGTGCTATAGGGCGCTGCAACAGCGCTGTCGCTGACGGTTCATCTGTGGTTGAGACGTGCCCGCGGTTTTACGAGGCGCGTTCGAAAGAGCTCTGAAGGCGGCAGTCGACCATAATTGATCAGGAGAGGTCAATGCACAGTACGCTATTGAAGGATCCACCAACTGCGGGTGTAGGAAGCTGTTTGTGGCCGCTTCACGCCATCATGCAAGTAAGAAAACAGTAATTCCTTTTTTACGCGTATCATAATCTATTAAGAAAGAGAGAGCGTATAAATTGAAAGGCAGGGAGGCCAACCAGAATAGTAGCATCTGATTTGCTACCGTGCACTAAGGGGAGGGGCAAGAAAGTGAGAAGGAAAGCGGAGAGAAACGTAGAAGTGCGAAAAAAAAAAAACTGCAGTCAAAAGTGGAAGCGCTATAGCCTATTCACTAGAACACTTGAACTTAGAAAGTTATATAAAGCCTTGACTGATCTTCTGTGTGAAGACAAATGGTGTCGGCATTAGATCACTGACTGTTCTGACAAGGGTCTGTCGTCAAGGTGCACAGTTAACGCGGCAGCTATAGCGGAAGTCTGTGCGCACTGTATACCGAGCGCAGTGTCAAAGAACGTGCTCTGTCACTTCATCGCTGCCAATGATCGCAAGAAGCAGTCTTTCATGCAGACTCAGAAAGCAAAAATATTCGGCGAAAGTGACCCTCAGCCTCAGTAGGCAAAGCCCCTCTCTCCAGACGAAGGCCGAAGTCGACGAGACGGGTCCAGCCCATGCAGCCACGTGTGCCGCAAACTTGCAGTATTCCACAGGGATTTTACATCTCCATTAGCAATCTGTCGCATTTTTCTTTTGGCAGCATTAAAAGGGCGCAAGAAGCTTTCCCAATGCAAGGTCGTATTGTACGCGTTTCTCTAATCGAAACAAACGAAAATACCCGAGGATCAATCAACTGTAAGAGCGCGAACAGACCCGATATATTGCAATTGCGAAATATTGAGCTATATATGCAATACACCGAGCATTACAGGCAAACCTCGGTCGCATTGTTTTCGCACGCAATTTCGCTTTGCGCTGCATACGCAAAAATAAAGGCACAAACAACGCGAACAATAATGTGCGCTGCCATTTGCCGTAATTAGTTGCCAACTAGCCGACGAGTAGATTTCGAAGTTTCAGCGAGCATGTCACGCAGACTTTTATGTCTGCCGCCAAACGTCAGCCGGTAAGCCACAAGGTAAGGGGCAAAAGATTGATTGATTGATTGATTGATTGATTGATTGATTGATTGATTGATTGATTGATTGATATGTGGGGTTTAACGTCCCAAAACCACCATATGATTATGAGAGATGCCGTAGTGAAGGGCTCCGGAAATTTTGAACAGCTGGGGTTCTTTAAAGTACACCCGAATCTGAGCACATGGGCCTACAGCATTTCCACCTCCATCGGAAATGCAGCCGCCGCAACCGGGATTCGGTCCCGCGACCTATGGGTCAGCAACCAAGTACGTTAGCCACTAGATAAGGGGCAAAAGAAATGGCTAAAAACCATTTTGCGTAGTTATAAATTTGTGTAAAAATGCAAATAAATGCTGTGTTTTCCCGTGTCTTATCATGAAGTAATTTGTATATATTTGAGGTCTCCGGATTACTTTTGACTACCTAATGTTCTTCACCGTGGATCGAAGCGTCCTTACAAACCAGTATGGGCGGCCCCTGCAGATTGCACATATATATGGACTATTGCGCTGTTCAAAGGTCCAAACGAACGTGGATGAATACAAATGACCTTGCAGCAACCTTTGGTCTAATAATTCCGAGCATTCTCGGTCAAATAACGCACCTTTTTTTTTGTGAATCGTGGGCGAGTAAAGACATCTGACAGAAGACTCTGTGGGATATAGGTTTTAGCTCTTTCCCTCTTTCCCGCCATATTGGGAAGCACAAGATACTCTACGAAACAGAGGAATCCATATCGCAGAGTAAACTTCAGCACGCAGAAACTTTGTAGACTAAACATTCGCATCCTACGACGTACGCACATATTTGTGTGTGTTAAATTCGCGAATCATAAAGCTGTTCACATGTAACGCTGGTGCTCGTAATGGCCATTTCACGGAGACAGACGATCTCACGCCGTGAAAGTCCCAGCGACGGCGCGTCGTCGAGATGGCAAATGGGTTGACGCACCCTCATTACTGTCCGAAGCGGCACTTCATGAAGTAGCGAGAGTCGCGAACAGCTGATTGGTTTAGCGAGCAGTACCTTCAGTTCATGTTTCAGAAAAGTATAGTACTAAAAACAAAATCAGAGAGTGGGGTGGGGGGGGAGATATATTTTTGCTCTGCACCCGTAACCGAATTACATGCAACAAAGTGTTGCATTGTTGCATAACCCCTCTTGCAGGGTGCGGCACCCTTTTTCTGCTAGCTTTTTTGCTGTGACGCATTCGTGTACGAATACAGTGGCGCATTGTTTCTATATATACACTGCGCGCGAGCGAGGATACGTTGGCGAAACAATTATAAAAGTGGCTTGCAGGGTATCAGATAAATATGCCCTCGCTAAGAAATCTCGTTGTGTAATAGGTAACCGAGTATCCCGTTAACGCAATCACGCGGAACGTCAAAGAAACGTGCAATGCCATTTTCCGATAGATCTTCGACGGAAAAAGACGGGAATTCTCGAGAACTTTGTGCTACCTGATGGTTTAATCACAGCACTCAATATCACACAACGGTCTTCCACCTTAGTGGTTGACGTTATGAGATATAGAAAAAAAGCAAAAAGGAGTAAAGACAAGGAGATTTGGTATACCTTGTACAGGGTATAAGAAACTAAAGAATAGAAAAATTGGCAGATCCTTCGCATGACGTGGAAATGGATGTTTGAAGGTAATGGCGGCCTGCTTTTTTATTGTGCTAAACAATACGAAATGACACTAAAGATGTGTAAGAACGTTATACAAACACACGTATGTTGAAAGGTGGTCCACATAGGGGGACAAGCAATTGAAAGGGGCCCAACATACTCGTTGATGCTGTTCAATGTTTCAGAATGACCATATTTCTCCATAAATGCTAGTGTAAATGTAAAGGCTCTTTTTTTTGTAGACACAGTAATAATGAGAACTAAGCGACAATAATGCCACGGAAAGTATAAGGGATGCTATTAGAAGTAATAGTAATGTAAATGCGATAAAATAAAATTAGATGAAAAAATAACTAGGCGGGGCAAAGTTATCATTTTGTCCACTATTCTTCATTCACATTACAATTACTTCTAATGGCATTCCCTATACTTTCCTTGACATTATTGTCTGTTAGTTCTCATATGTCTCCTTTTTTTTCGCAAAAAAGAAAGCCACACTTGCAGTTTGCTTTATCGGTAAAAGCGTGAACTTACCGGACCCTTGGAGAGAATTTCACAATGTGAACTGAATAAACACCACCGTTGCCAAGTGCTAAATATCTGGACCCACTACTTTACGGAAAAATCAATGAGATTCTTTAACCTTTCGTGGTAACGAACATTCAGTGCAGTGTAATGCCGTTTTCATGAGGGTTGGTAATAAGATACTTTCGAACACCATGGATAGTGAGGAAAGAACGGCCAAGGAGAATGTAACTGTGTCGAGCAGAAATAAGCACTGCACCAAGAAGATTGTTCGGGTAAACTCTTTTCTAAACATGCAAAAATTCGCACTTTCTTATGATTAAAAAGAGGCGAGAGAGAAAACAATGAACATGTTTTTTGCAGTGAAAACTGAAAATAGGTAATGAAACAAAAGCGAGGGACGATTTATTTATTTTCAGAACGCGATAACCGGCCAAACCTTGAGTCACAAAGAAATATTGAAAGCCTGTCACGAAGGCGGACTTATTTCTTACAGGGACCCAAGCAGACAACGTAGTGTCGCATTTACATGCGGCAGGCATACGTAATTCTTTTCTCTAGACTAAGTTGCAGTTGACGTACAAGTATATTCAAACGCAGCCGTCTTTCTCTAAGACTGTTTTCATTAGGAACCAGGTTATCGAAGTGGCAGGCGACGCTGTGTTGCTCCTTTTTCTCCCGGGTTTTCGCCCAGTTCCCTGAGTATAATAGCCTGACAAGTGAATTCATCCTAGACATTGTGCAAGCTGTAAGCGTCTAGGACAGGCCCATAGCCGTGAGAGAGAGGGTCGGTTCAAAGTTTGTGTCCCGAATATCTTCCCCGGTTTCATGATGGATATTCTAGTTATCAGTTATCATGTGTCTCAATGTAAATACGGCCTAGACTCATCGGCATTTCCTGCCTTGCTACATCATCGGTTGCAATTGAAGAAAGAAAATAAAACAGTTTGCTGTAATACAAGGAGACTTTATTGACGTCTATCAGTTGGCCGTTGTAGAATTAGTGCTCCACGACTGACCGTCCTGTCTGGTACCCAGCAGCGTTTTGGCAAAGATATTATCAGAACTGATTATATATGATTGAGCTGTCAGTGACCGCGATTCCAGTAAAAGTAATTTGCTGCCATAACATGCGTTACAGAGTTATTTCCGCACGTCATAACTAGATGCGGTACAGAAACCTTTTGCGCGACAAAAAAAAAAAGCGACGTGTTGTTTTTCGGGTGCCCTAGCTAAAGCGGGGTATCGCGTGGACTGCACCGTATTATTAATACAGGGCGCGGATATTTTTTTCACGTGCACCCGAGTTTCGCCTCGTGTGCCGTTATTTGTCCCTCGAATGCGGAACAATCGGAGCAATCGGTCGGTGGAGCGAACGAAACGCTTCCATCGGTCGCAAGGGTGCTGTTCAATGCGGCGCGCGTTGAGCGGTGGCAGCATTGTGCCGCGATGCCTTATCTCAATTTCTCACGGCACAAGCAACGCGCCGCTGCACCGCGTGAATGATCGCTTCCCGCCGAGCTCCGAGACGAATCGTCTTTTACTGGGCCCGCGAGAGATGCCGCAAAGGAGAATATACGACGTGGGTGTGAATGGCCACCATGATATTGCCACACCAGCTCGATCCGGGACGAACTGCTGCTTATCTTGGAAGGGAAGGAAAAGAGAAAAAAATTAACACGACCAGAGCCACTCACGCTGTCATCGCCGCAATTCGAAGGTGATGTTAACTCTCCATTTCCTCCCATTTGCACTGGGTTCTTGATGTAACCAAAGTGCATGGCAGTGGTTTTTTTTTTTGTAGCGTTAGCTACACTAGCCCCGCTGAGCCAATTTCGCCTGGCACTGGTATGTGCATGCGCAACGATACTCCGCCGCCGCCGCGCGCGGCTCGCCGCCTGTGTGCGCGCAATTCGATGCGCTGCGCAGACGATCAGCGGTGTCGCGCACCGAGGCCGGCGCCTCCCTCGCACTCGGCCGCGGCCGCGCGCGACTCGCCGCCGCCGGTGTGCGCTTTCCAGAGGAGTGCCGTCTTGGCCTTGGTAGACATATGGACGCCGACGCGCACGCTTTCCCTGTGCAGTCGCCATCTGACACTGCCCTGGAGCCGCTTGATAGCGCCTCTGACTGGCGTTTGCCACTGTGGTATAGCCATGGAGAAGGAGAGTGCAAATGCTGCTCAACGCTGCAGTAGATCGGAGAAGCTTAACTCATCGGATCGCGAAGTAGTTGCCCGGCAAAATAAATATACATGTGCCACATAATGCGTATACCGTGTGTGTGTCATTGCAACAGCTGTAAGCATGATATCTGAAAAGCTAAGAATAATCAGCTGAACCTTTGCTAACACTACGTATATCCTAGCATAGCTGAGCTAAGCCACTGCCATTTTTTTTTCAAGTGCTTATTAGTTTGATTCTGTCGGGAAATGCTTCATGCATGCCCAACTAGTGTCGTTCATTTGCATATGGCGCTGAAAAAAAAAACTGACCAAGTCGACAAAAGCGTTGCGTTGTGCTTGCAGGCAGTACATTTGAACTTACCATGAACTGCACTACAAAAAAAAAAAGCTCACACACGAACGCTCTCCTGTGCCGCCTTTCTCCCCTCACTAGCCTTTTTTATCAAGATCAACTCAACATTTGTTGTTGTTCTAGAAACGCACTCTTTGGGGTAACAAGAGGTATACAGAGAGAATTACGAAGCGCTTATTACCTCTAGTGTTTCTGAATAGTGAGCGATAAATAAAGATTAAATTATGGTACAGTGTTTCCTAGCGATCTACTTCAACCATCTTTGCCCTTCGTTTGCGATAACAGGTGCACTGCGAGTACCGGGTCCACCTCTCGGCGCGGTACATCAGATGAAGAACAGAGCATTAAGTTACGACAATATGTGACCGAATTTCGCAAATATTTGCCCCTCTTTTCGCTATTCAGTTATTGGCTCTATATGGCCACTGCACTACGCCAATTACGGAGATGGGTCGTTACATAAACGCAATGGAACTTCGAAAAGACTTCCTTCTGAACTACTTTTGATTGTGTACTTCGTTGACATGCACGCCTATACGCATACTACATTGCTACAGCAGCGGCAAAAATCTGCCGTTATTAATGGTTACCGCAATAAAAATATGATTTTATAAAAAATCTTCAAGCCATCAACAGGTATAGCCTAGCGAATTTTTTCCTCTCTTTCAAAAATAAAAAAAAATATTTTTCCTATAATATTGCGTAATAATCAAACCGACGCAAAATAATATTATCAGGGGTTTTACGTGCCGAAACCACGACATCATTATGAGGTACGTCGTAGGGTAGGAATTCAGAAATTTAGACTACATGGACCTCTTCAACGTATACGCCTAAATCTAAACACTCGGGCGTCTACTATTTCGCCTCTGTCGAAATACGACCACCGTGGCTGGAATGAAACCCCACAAATATTGGGGGCTAAGCCGAGTGACGTAACCACTGTACCATCATGGGTAGGCTTGCAGGCTACTTAGAATGGCAGACTATTTGGTACTCACCAGTTACCTGGTCGCCCTTGTTCATTTAGGGGAACTGCGCAAAGTATTGGAGCCTCATTGTGAGCAGTTATCGCTGTCGTGTTCCTAACATCTCGTTTATAGACCAGAATGTTCTACTTCTATAACTGTACGCATGTTTAACGAGTTATAATTTGTTTCTGTGCATGTTACTTGTCCTAGAGCATTTTTTGTACTCGGCGTTTCAAGAAGCTCTCCCAGCGCGAAACTTCGAGAAAGCGTACGATGACACAGAACCACTCAGTCGCGAATTTTTTATTTTTATTTATTTATTTGTACATACTGCAGGCCCTAATCAGGCCCATGCAGGAGTGGATACACAGAGGTAACATGAGGCATAATAACACTCCACAAAAAGAAAAGAAAGAAAGTATTGATACACATAGGATACTTCATGATTCACATTTATACATTTTTAGAAAAATCAATCTCTTCTAGACAGTTGACAAAAGATTCTAGCGTAGAACAATTCACAGCATTGACTGGTAGCCTATTCGAAAAACTAATGGCCATTGGGAATAAAGAATACTTATGTGTATTGACACGGCTAGCAGGTTGAAAGATGACCTTATTATGGTTTGTCCTGAGTGAGTGTCTAAATGGGCCCTGTAAGTACAGATTGCGTGGTATCTTAAAATGATTGTGATAGAGTAAGTATAGGAACTTCAACCTAGAAATTATTCTTCGTTTGGAAAGTGGCTGAAGATTCGCTCTATTAATTAGGTCGGCGACGCTTGAATGCCGTGAATAATTAGAGTAGATGAACCGTGCAGCTAATTTCTGAATGCGTTCAATTTTGTCTATTAGGTGTTGTTGGTGGGGACTCCATATTATGTCGGCATATTCTAAGGCAGGGCGAATACATTACAAGCACGCGTCTCATCCCTAAAAGACATATACTGAGCCTTTCGTGCTGCGCATAGTCACACGGATGTTAAGACGGCTTGGAAGCCATAAATCGGAAGGTCCCACTCTGCCATACAAGGATATCGCTGCACCCACTACTGCACGTCCTTTTTCTGCGCACCCGCGATTACGTTTACGATCATCTTTTCTGGCACGATAGCCAATCAATGCGGAGAGGCAACAAAGCCGGGATGATATTATTGGTCGGAGCGAGCGCGCAATTTCGGCCCGCCAATGGCGTCACGTGCGCCGACGAACGGCCGGGCATCCTCGCCGAGAAGCACGAAGCTCACGTCGCTGCTTTGCCATCAGGCCAGTCCAGATTTACGTCCGCGCTCCGTGACCCCGTTTAATCTATCGGGCTACTCTGCTAACGAGCTCATTGCAGCCACTTGAGACAAAGTTGCGTAACAATCTGAAAACCGAGTTGAAAACTGATATGCGGTTCTCGTCATCCAATTCTATACAACTGGGAAATAATTAGTTCGTGTCGAAATTTTTTAAAGATGTTATTAAGCTTTTCACGGGTGAGCAAAGGCAAAATCACACGCACGTTATATATATAACGAAGCCTTCTTGTGCTTATATTTAGGTGGTGCACGTTAATGAACCCCAGGTGGTTGAAATTTCCGAAGCCCTCTACTACGCCGTCTTTAATAACCATATGGTAGTTTTGGGACGTTGAACACCATAAATTATAATATTAATGTTTGGTGTCTCTTTCAGCACAGATGTATGTATCATGAAATAAACTCGTCATTTTTTTTGTCGATGAAGAACAGACGACTGATGTAGTTCTTTATTTATTGAGTTTTTTCTTCATATTTTATAACAATCTTTAGTTCTTTTGCTAAAGTAATAATATAGGAGGCGCCGAAATCTGAGATAGATTGATATGTGGGGTTTAACGTCCCAAAACCTCCATATGATTATGAGAGGCGCCATAGTGGAGGGCTCCGGAAATTTCGACCACCTGGGGTTCCTTAACGTGCACCCAAATCTGAGCACACGGGCCTACGAAATCTGAGATAGGCATTCACAGTTGAACAGCATGTTACGCATTCGATCGGTGGCCAGATTCCCGCAGGAACGTGCCAAGCGAACTTGCGCCAAGAGAAGACGTTGCCAGCCAGTGCGAATTGGAAGTCGGTCCTGTGGACTGACCATCTCGTGTCGTACAGCAGAACGCGATGTTGCCCTCCGCGCGGCCCCACAATCCCGGCGCCGGAAGATGTTCAGAGTAAACACCTTGCCCACCGGCGCGGCAGGAAAAAAGGCTCCGAATCTCGGGAGAGGGCCGCGCGCCTTCGAAGAGGCTGACTTGGAGCCTCGAGGCAGTGGAACATTGATCGGGTGAAAGGAAGAAGCGCAGTGACTTGGTCTGCTCACATTGGCTACGCGTTCTGGTCCTCGGTGTCAAGTCCCTCCCCTGACTATACGCACCGAGGGCTCCAGCAAGTGTTAAAAACAACTGTAGACCCAAGTTGAACCCACGAAAATACCTTCGGAATTTATTGTTTTACGTGCAGCGAAATCGGGTTTGATTTGGACTTTCAATTAACGATGCAGAATTCGGACCAGCCATTTGAGATGTAGCATTGGGGACAGGAGCTTTTGTGAGAATTTATATTATGTGTTTGTTTAGAAAATAAATATTTGATATTATACGTGTGCACGTGCATCCCTCTGGTTTCTTTCACCTCAAGGATGGTCACGCAGTGATTGTGAGCATGCAAAATCACCACAGCTTGACAAAACTGAACCCATCACTACGACATGCGTAGTAATCCAATGCGCAGCCATCAAGAGGACAATATATATATAGTAGTTCTAGGCTGTCCTTCCGATCCCTATTTTCAACCCCATAGCAGAGAATCAAAGCACTTACATATATATGCTTAACTTACCAGTCTTATTTATCTTTCTCTCTCCAGTTTCTTTTTATCAATTGCGCTCCTCTGCTATAGCTTCACAGTACGGCATGTCCGCGTTGCTATCTGTGGTTTACTAAATACTCTGACATCACGCAAACTTCTTTCATTTGAGAAAATAATGGAAAAAAAATGATGGTCTTGCAAGCATCAGTCCATATTGATCAAACTTTGTGGTGACAAATCTTCAATTTTTGTAAGACGCAACAACACTGAGAGTTCTGTGCCAAGTATACTATGCTTATGAATGATGACAAACAATCATGGTTCGGGACATAACACCAACTTTGAGAAATAATTGCATCGAAAATAAATTGGGGGATCCTTAAGCTTCGCCTTTAAGAGTTAAACGCGACAGCGATGTCTTTTCCCTATAGTACGTACTTCAACCACTTAGTGCATACTTTTCATTGTATGGGGCTTCACGAAATGTTTAAATTGTGGATTACTGCAACGTAATCGGTGAAGTTGACAGTGGCTTGTGTCAGTGAAGCTTTCGCATATGGCTGCGTTCTGTGTAAGAAGTTGCTTCAAACCAGGAGCAGTTATGCGCGTGAAATCTTTTAGAAATCACTGTGCACCGACTGCGTAGTCATAGGGGAATACGCGCAATAACCAGTGCACCTTGTTTAAGGTGTAACAGATTGATAGATTGATTGATTGATTGATTTGTGGGGTTTAACGTCCCAAAACCACCATATGATTATGAGAGACACCGTAGTGGAGGGCTCCGGAAATTTCGACCACCTGGGGTTCTTTAACGTTCACCCAAATCTGAGTACACGGACCTACAACATTTCCGCCTCCATCGGAAATGCAGCCACCACAGCCGGGATTTGATCCCACGACCTGCGGGTCAGCAGCCGAGTACCTTAGCCACTAGACCACCGTGGCGGGGCTAACGTGTAAAAGGCTTCAAATCATAATAATCACATGTTGTGACTCCCGATGGTAATGTATGCTTGTACCACGCATTCTTAAAGAAAGTGTTTATGTTGTATTCTGAAGCATTTACACAGGAGGAGTGTGTTTGTGGTAGAGCATGAAAGTTACTTTCCCTGCATTTTTGAGCAGAGGAAGTTATTTTTACTGTGTTCGCTAGCGGGTGCTCTAGAGTGGCTGAAATTTACTGTGCCCCTGACATGAGTCCCGCAAGACAGTATTTTAAAGAAAGCATATCAACGTTTCTCGAGGTAGTAATAGGAAATGAATGCGTTCCCCCTCCTGGTTATAAAAGACAGAATCCCTGCTTCCTATGAAAGAATTTTAAGGTGTGATGTGCTCTATTAGCAGTGATTGACGGACGTAGTAATTGTTCTGTCGTGTTTATTGTGTGCTCTAATATATTTACCTCGTCATCACGTGCGTGAAATTTGACCTAAAGTAAAGAACAACAACAAAAAAAAGGCGCGTGGCTATGTGATAGAACAGCTGCTTGTGACGAAAACGACCCAGGTTTGATCTTCAATTGGACCCAGGATTTCTCAATTATTTCTTTTATTTGAATCTTCCTTAATTTTCCGGTCACGCACAAGATGATTATTAGCTCACAACCAATGACGCTGGAATGTCTGCGAAACGAGCGATTTAACGTTATCGCGTTAAAAATTGAGAGGTCGTGACTGAGCGACATAGGATAGCAATCCCATACGAGACTGCTTTTCACGTCAGCTTTTTGTCTGTATTAATTTTTATTTCCTTTTTTGTTCTTTATTTATTGATCTTTCTTTCTATATATATTTCTTTTTTCTCCCTATCTTTGTTTTTTGACTAAATGCTTCATTGCATAGGTAGTAACGAGTGAGCAGTATATACGCAATAATATAAATATAGAAAAACCGTACTCTGAAACACGATGTCCTAAACGCAGAAAATAGACCTAAGTAGAAAGTGCCGGCATTAGTGGTGATTTCCAAAAAAAGGCAAACACGACTACGTTCATTTGAGTCAAAGTAATATTTCCGGTGGATATTTTTTTTAAATGCGAAGCATTTCGTAGCGAACTTCGGCGACTGAGCGCATCCATCCATCCATCCATCCATCCACCCATCCGTCCGTCCATCCGTCCGTTCGTCCCTCCGTCCATCCATCCATCCATCCATCCATCCATCCATCCATCCATCCATCCATCCATCCATCCATCCATCCATCCATCCACCTATGACTTTCTGCTCTCCTTGCTGTTTCAATAATGGTATCGATACCAAACTTGGTGTGGCATAACATGAGTGTACGAAGAACATATTTGACTAGTCATAACATGAATATAATGAGATGTGTACCATGAATGTCATAATTTACATTCCATGGTCCTGCAGATCTTGCGGTGGTTTTGTTCAATGGCATGTTGCAAAACTGGTACGGTATGTCCTAATTGTATGGCGAACACAAGCGACAGACCCTAACATTAAAATCATGACGTGCGTGTCATTTAACAACATGACCACATGCCATGCTCATGATGCGTTCGCGGCCGTTTCGCTAGCGTCACATATACCAAATTTGGTATTACAGTACGTGAATGGATGACGAAGGTATGTGACTGGTGCAAACATAATATTCATGAGATGTGTGTCATGTAACAACATGACTACATGCCATGCTCATGATGCGCTGGTGGCTGTTTTGCTAGCTTCACTTATACCAAATTCGGTATTACGGGACGTGAATGGATATCGATGGTATGATACTGGTGCAAACATGATAAATATGAGATGCGTGTCCCGTAACAACATGACCACATGCTACCCTTATGATGCGCTCGCAGCCCTTTCGCTAGCTTCACATGTACCAAACTCGGTATTAAGTGACGCAAATGGACGACATAGGTAAATGACACATTAAAACATGACAATCACGACATGCGTGTCATGTAACAACGTGACTACATGTCACACTGGTGATTCAAATGATTCGCTTGTGGGCGTTTCGCTAGCTACACATATGACGAATTTGGTATCACGTGACGCCAATGGATGACGAAGGTATGTGACTGGTACAAACATGATAATCATGAGATGCGTGTCATCCGGGAACATGACTACATGCCACAGTCAAGCCGCCAGTAAATTTCGACGTGACGCAGTGCGCATGCTCGCCGGCATTCATTTCGTCGCGTCACGCCGATGCTGCCACGCCAGACGCCGGTCCTGCCATATACTCGCAGGCGCGGGCCGCGCTACGTTGTTTTGACGTATGCACGTTTCAGCGCGTCCGGCGTCCCTCCGTCACAAAAAGATGGAGACGCAATGTTGCCTGTGTAACGCATCGGCGCAAAATGCAGCTTGTCACATTTCGACCGGTGGCCGTCGGGCCGCGCCGACGGACGCTGGTCGCGCTTGGCGTCAGACTATACAGTGCTCGCGTTTTGCTAACGTAGCATCGCCGTGCCCAGCGTGCGCGCGCGTCAACGCTACGTTGGAGTATATTGGGTCCTTCATGATGCGCTCGCGGCCGTTTTGCTAGCTCCACATATACCAAATTTGGTGTTACGTGACGTCAATAGATGACGAAATATACGACTGGTGCAAACATGATAATTCTGACACGCGTGTCATGTACGAACATGACACCATACCACGCTCACAGCGTGCTCGCGGCCGTTTCGTTAGCTCCACATATACAAAATTTGCTATCACGTGACGTGAATGGATGACGAATGTAAACGACACATCCAAACATGATAATCATCACACGGAAGTCATTTACGGCATAATTTACCTCCACCTCGTAACGTTGGGCTGGTTTTAAAGTGACATATCGACATTTCTTATTAGTGCTTCGCATGTTATCGATTCCCACTGTACGTGGGATCTGCAATTTCTTTTCTTTCATTCTGAAAACGTGATTAGGAACGTCTGTGACCTTAAAAAAAGACCCCAATCCGTGGCAGTTGATGTGATTGTGACGTCTTCTCGATTTTATCCGGAATCGATCATTACGAAGAGCAGCGAAATGTTTCCATTCATATTACGAGGGGAAAATGAAAGCGGGCATTCGGCGCATCGTTTCCTTCCATGTTGTACGCACAAAACGCACGAGCTGTCACGAGCATAAGCCTCCTTGATTGAGCGAACAACTCTTACACCTTTAGCGAAGGGCTTTGCGTAAGCTTTAGGTCAAACGCATTCGGCGGTGAGCACAGTCGTGGCAAAAGAAGTAACACGGCTGGTACACATCAGAAACGCTCCTACCCGAAGCAGTTACGAAGCGTCATGCTGTGCCGAACCAGCAGCGCTTTTGTAGGGGCGAGCGGGCAATTCAGCGGCGCTCTGGCAGACGGGGAAGATAAATCAAACTTCGCGCGGCCATTGTTGAAAACGGCTGACCACTCGGCGAACACCGTCGGAGGAAGTGTCGTTTTTTCTTTCCTTTCTTTCTTGTGTAGTTCCGCAGCCTTTGTAGGCCTTACAGAACCGCCCGACAGCGCAAGATGAAACGAGCTCGCGCTCCCTGCGATGTGCGGCCGTTTTTTCACTTACCCGCGCAACCATTTGAAGCGCTTACGTCTTCCGGCCGGTGGTTCGAATGAGCGATGCACTTATTCTGATTGAGACACAGAACGGGTTCCTCAGTGACCTCCCCGTTTCATTTGTGGCAGCATACTTTGTGGGCATTTTTTTTATAGACATGTTGAACGCAAGGTTTTCTTTAAACGCATCATTCCCTCGAAGATGATTACGCACGTTGGCTTTTAGGGGCGAAGCTCCTGAAGGCGTGGATCTGTCCATCCCTGTATGTATGTATGTATGTATGTATGTATGTATGTATGTATGTATGTATGTATGTATGTATGTATGTATGTATGTATGTATGTATGTATGTATGTATGTATGTATGTATGTAGTACGTAGCCACCGGTGGCGCATCCCCGCCCTAGAGCGGGTATGTGCCACAGGGGATGCGAGATAGGAGATGGCGGTACTTGGAGCGTTCTCTAGATGGACGCATGGACGGACGGACAGACAGACTAGCAGACGGACAGACGGATAGACGCACGAACAGACAGACAGCCAGATGAATTGACGGACTCACGGATGGACGCATGGACAGACGGACGGACGAATGGATGGACGCATGGATGGTCGCGCGGACGGATGGAAGCAGGAACGAACGGACGGACGAACTGAAGCGCGGACGAGCTGATAGCAGCTTCGCCCCACTCATCATTCACTCTATGGATATTCTGTGATTTCTTTCATTGTTCTGAAAATTATCTTGATATCTTTAGCTGGCTTACGGAAAAATGACTAGGTATAAAAACGCTTTTAACACATCACTCTCAGATTTTGAGAAGTTTCTTAAGTGTTGCTTTGATTCTTTAGATTTTTCGAACAACTATAGTTGGGCGCAACTTTAGAAGGCAGCGGCATTTTCCCCCCAAGGGCGGATGCACACGAGCCTCTACCAATAGGCGCGCACTTCAGGTGACGTCTTGAGCCGGACGGCCGGTGGCCCTGCGGCCGATAAATATGCTGCCTTCGTTGTTTTCAGTTCAGCGCGCAAAGGAGCGATCGTTGGCAGCAGTGTGATAAGATAGCTGAGTGTGTAGCTGCCCGAATGAGCATTTTGAGCTCGCCAACAATATCAGGGAAGAATAATGTTTCAGTTCCGATATTCCAGCATTGAAATGTGTTTCTATGCCACTTCCCAAATCGAACATGACGTGCGAGGGACGTTGCTTATCGGCATGTTGATTGATTGATATATGGGGTTTAACGTCCCAAAACCACCACATGATTATGAGAGACGCCGTAGTGGAGGGCTCCGGAATATCCGACCACCTGGGGTTCTTTAACGTGCACCCAAATCTGAGCACACAGGCCTACAACATTTCCGCCTCCATCGGAAATGCAGCCGCCGCAGCCGGGATTCGAACCCGCGACCTGCGAGTCAGCAGCCGAGTACCTTAGCCACTAGACCACCGCGGCGGGGCGCTTATCGGCATGTGCGATCTGGCATGTGTGATCCGGCATGTGCTGTAGCATTTCCATCATTACAGTTTTACCAAAGCACTTGTCATGATACACAAATCTTACTTATACCGACAAATACGCGTTTTAGAAGCAGTCACTTTTTTTTTCTGCGGGCCTATTTCTTCAGTCACAGAGCGAATTCGCTGCTGTGCTTCGGTCATCTGGGCGAGGCCTCTCCTGTGTTTTGAAGTTGTACCCGACTATAAGATCTTGCAGCGTCACAAAGTGGTCGTTATTCTATTAGAAAAGCAAATCCTATACGCTCACTTTACGTTACCATGTTATTTCTTTCTTTACTTTTACAGTTGCGTATGTTTCTTTTTTGCTCCTTCTTTATATTGGTTAACTTTTTAACCCTTTATCGTAAGCCTCCAGGTTTGTGCCTCATAGTTGAGCCTCGGTAAGACGACGCTGTTGTATACCTGACTCTTGAGTAAAACTGGTAGACTTCCAGTCAAATATTGAAAATGCATGATCCGAGAATACCTTCCGAATGCGCTCTAGCCAATCATTATTCTAGTTACTTTATTCTCATGATTCGGATCAGCGGTCACTACCCAAAATAAATAGGCGTATTCCTTGACAACTCCCAGTGAATCGCTACCTATGTCAAACCACTGTTCCCCTTCCAAGACTGTGGAACCCCACTTTAGTTTTCAGCATCTTCATTCCTAGGGTCATCATTATTTATTTTTTTCCTGCCCAGTTCAGCGAACATGTACGAGTTGCAGTTCGTCCCCTCACTAACTCAATTTGGAACAGGTTATAAAGTATTTCTCATTAACTCTTATCCCCTGCTGTTCCATCAAAAGTTTTGACAACCTACTTTAGGAGGGGAAAAATGAGCTGGAAAGGAAGAACAGAGAAGTTGGCTGGCTCTCAAGCCAGCTGGCTACCCTGTGCTGGAAAAAGGAGGTGACGGCATAGAGTTTCCTAAAACTAACTAGAGGAAACTCTGGCGCTGCGATCACTCAGTGACCATGGGAAGTATGTTTATTGCATGGATTTGCCTAGTCTACGTGCTTTTTGGTGGCGAATCGCACTTGTGGCTTCGTTTCTTGCTTTGTTTTGGTTTTTTTTTTCGAATGAAAAAACAAACTATCTTAAACTTCGTGAGCTGATTTAAAATGATGATCCTAAAAAGTGAAGATGGCGAAGCGTAATTGCCGAACATTTGCATACTGTTGTTTCGCGACAAAGCAGCTTTAAGCTACACGAAGCCAGAAAGAATGTATAGTACGAAGACTATAGGCAAAGCTGTGTACTACCCACAATTTCCATGCTCTCTTAAGCGCAGTGCGTTGCAGCTTCCATTGACACTAGCGCCAGAGTTTGCTCTAGTGCATACTTAGGAAACCCTATGGAGGAGGGTAGTGAAACATCACAAAAAAGATATCTTAAAAAAGCAGTACGATAGACGACCCTTACAGACAGACTGTTAACTTTTTTTTTAATATGCCATGAATAGTGATACAGAAATCGTATGTGTATGCCTTGTACCCCTTCTTTATCACTGCATTCCAAGAGAAGGCAAGCGCGGCAGGGGGCGCCAGGTGGTTCGTTAGGCAGATGACGAACGTTTCGAGGATACCGTGGCACTCAGCAAGAAAAGGACCAGCTTTATTCGAGAAAAATGGACAATGTTCTTGCCCTGCAGTTGGCGTTGTCCTGCTGCTGAAGAAAATATGTGATGCGTTAGCGCAAAGTCAAATAGTTCAAAAAAGAGGCTGCAAAGGAAGGTGTTTCTGAGGAAGTATTTAGGCTGTATATAGACACGCCGTCACACACATAATAATACCACCCAGTGGCTCTTTCATATATTAAAATCGCTTCCACGGACCCTATAGAATCGCAGTTCAAAAGCATTCAAATTCCGCAACGGCTATGCTACACTTCTTGGACCGGACTAACAGGGACCTGCCTGAATCAGTAAAGATGAAAGAGATCCGTGAGTGAAGGCTGGGTGAAATAAGCTGGGGCTTTGTTTTCGCCTTTGCAACTCAATAAAAGCTTTGTGTCTGTCAAGGACTCATAACCTTGGAATGCACTAGTGACGAGCATCGTTTAACTAAAATGCACTCACTGTGAATAGGCAAGCGCCAAGTCAAAACATTCACGTTGCGCTGCGCTCTCTTTATTCCCTTTTTTTTTCTCTCGTTTGCCTAGAGAGAGGAGGGCAGTTTTGACCAGAGAAAAACGAGTTTCCAGGATGACTGTTTTCCAGCGACGAGTCCACACACACTAAATTTGACGACTGTGATTGCCTCCGTTCGCACGGCATATGAGCAAGGCGAAGCCGCTCGATGAACAGCAATCCGTCCTTCGAAGCTTCGGCTTGCATGCGCTTTGAGTCCCGAGGGACGCGGTGGCTCGCTTTTCTCGGTGAATTATACCGAGATGATATGTGTGCCGCTTGCGCCTCAAACAACTCGCTTCGCAACTGCAGTAAACAGCGCACAGCACGCCGTCATTCATATGCCTCGGCTTCGCGGCAGCCACAGCAGCGCCTGGCAAGATGGCGGTGACGAAGCTGTGCACCACTCTTACTAAAACTGTGCAGCAGCGAAAGTGTTTGAGTTCGCGAGCTTTCTCGCGCAGGACGTTGCTTCACGGTTGCATAAACTGAACCCTCCACCACGGAAACTTCTAGCCGTAGCATGCAGTCTAAGCCCGGCAGACTGCCAGGCAGTGTTCCTGGTTATTTGGATTATATATATATATATATAATATATATATATATATATAATATATAATATATATATATACATATATATGTACCTATATATTATATAATATATATATATATATATATATATATATATATATATATATATAATATATCTATATATCTCTCTATACTATATATATATATATATATATATATCGATATATATATATATATATATGTGTGTGTGTGTGCGCGTGTGTGCGTGCGTGTGTGCGTGCGTGCGTGTGCGTGCGTTGTGCGTGTGTGTGTGTGTGTGTGTGTGTGTGTGTGTGGTGTGTGTGTGTGTGTGTGTGTGTGTGTTGTGTGTGTGTGTGTGTGTGTGTGTGTGTGTGTGTGTGTGTGTAATACCACCACCTTGAATAGATATGTGTTGCTGCTAATCACGGGCGACCAAAGGACAGGTGTCCTGCGTAAACACATCGCACCCAAGAACCTCTCTAATTTAAACTGCAAGTTCTGCTGTGCAAACACGAAAGATAGAGCGAAGAAGAGGTAGCGTGGAACGTGCCGATATATAAACGTTATGCGCAACAGGTCAAGCTTGATAACGCAACCAAGATGTTTGTTTAGTCCCTGGCCGCTTCCAGTGACGCTACACGGCCACGTTATACGACTGCTGCACAGCTTTAATAAGGCTCTCGGTGCGACTCCTCCTCCGCAGCTCATGCGTCAGGGCATGGGCCCGCTACACCCACATCGAGGCAAAGGGAAGAGCACGCGGCCAAATTTCATCGTCCGGAAAAGCCACCGCGCACGCATGAAATCACTGAGAATGGAAAGCCCTGCCGCCGTGCAGGCTGTCGGGGTTTCGTGGCGGCGCACACACGCGACAACATAAACGTAAAAAAAAAGAAGAGCTCGAGGAATATGCAATGATGGATACATTGCGAAAGGCGCGACGTGAGCGTTAAGTACACAAGGGGGCACCGTATAGTGCTGTCTCGTTTTGCCTCGCTGTAATCACCTTGTGCCAGGCACGGACGGACGTTGGGGGGTATATACAAGCAAGAAACCCGAGAAAAAAAAAGTAATGTATCCGTAGTATACGCTCCGCAAAGCCAAAAGCGCGCCTTAATAACAGTGACCCTTGGGACCATCCCAAATGGGAGCTGGCTCAGTAATATGACCCCGGAGTGAAAAGGGCGAGAAGAGAAAGAAAGCCGGTTTCTTGTGATAAAAGCCTTGCTATACAAGGCGTCGTACAAAAGGCGCGTTTAATGAAGACATAGTGCGCGCGCACCAAAAATACCACCGAGGGACATTGCGCGAGCTTGCGGAGAAATACTCAAGGTGGCAGGAGGCAGACACAGCGCGGCGGGATAATGGTCAGCGTGTCAGAGGTGTGCGAAGGCTTTCTATGACGACACTAATGGTCTCGGTGAATTCGAGAAAACGCGTTTATCAGTCCAGCGCAATCTCGTGCTTGGGTTTGAAGGAATGCCACCATTTTTCAATTCATTGTCGTCAAAACAGCTCTAAGACTAACATTAGCTACTCAGTCATGACGTCGACTGCAAGGGTCCTTTACTGGATATACTCTTTTACGCTTTCCTGCAACAGCGGACTACATTGTGCGCTTGTAAAACTTCCTGAAATTTTAGTTTTTTTTCCCCCTCAGTTGGCAGCCAGAGAGTGTCCTGTGGTATATGATAATTTGGTGTTCTGGTTCTAATCGAAAAGTTTCATCCAAACATCTAAATGTCTGCGAAGTAGCCCTCGTCAACATCAGAATAGGTGACTACGTAATACGTATATATTCTCGTTCAAGAAAGTTATGTTATCTCCTACTAGTGACGCTGAAAAAAAGTCGCAGCATATTCACGATGTGAATGATGATGAGCAAGGCGAGACGTCCATCTGTTCGTTCATCTGGACGGACAGACAAACGGACAGATGTACGGACGCACGCACAGATGGACAGACGCACGGACGGACATATGTAAGCATGGACAGAAGCACGGTCCGACAGTCAGACGGATGCAAAGGAGGATGAACAGACAGGCGGATGGGCGGAAGAATGCAGGGACACACAGACAGACGAAAGCACGGACGGACAAAAGCACGGACGGATGGCTGAACGGGCGAACGGACGGACGCAATGGACGGTTTGGATACGCGGACGGACGGACGTTTCGCTCTACTCATCATCATTCACTACATGGATATGCTGTGAAAACCACTAACGGCATCTAGTTATATTATTCCCAAGGACATATACACACAACGTTATCTATTGAGCAATTCATCAACTAGAGGTGGCTTTATACATACATACGAAGGAGGAAAACAACCCACGCCCTAAGGAGCTTCGCCCTTAAAAGAAAAGAAAACATTAAATGAGGCACAGTACAGCCTAAAACGTTTTCGACACAGCTTATACATTCACTGATCGACAGGGAAGGGTGTGCAAATGCGGAGCTTTGCTGCACAGATTTTTTTCCCATTTTTCTGGCTGGCGTCTATTTAAAACTCTGACAAGCAACAGCAGATGATGCTTCAACTCTGTTACTTTCGGTTTGTTTGTTTTTTTCCCCACAAATTGCACAGTCAGTGTTCGCAACGCACGTACGTACGTACGCTAAACACCTAACAGGCAGCTCAGCATTTGCGTCCGTCTCCGTAATGATAACTGATGGCTGCGTCATTGAGAATGTATACGCCATCGAACCGAATTGCTGTGTTCCACGTGGTCCACTAATGCGGAGACCGCTCTTCAACAGTAGCAACGGAAGGCTCGTGAGAAGAGAAAAAAAAATAAGTAAATAAACTTGGGTGGCACCGATATAGGGCAGGTCTTACGGCGAATCTACAAATGAGCTAGGAGCAGGCATGCAGCAGCAGAATCAAACGAAGTTTCCAGGCGGCGACATTGACGCGCGTAATTAGAACAAAGGGCGAACGCTAAATCGCAGATTGCTTCTGAGCAGGTCAGTCTGCGAAAGACAACAACAAGAGGATTACACGGGTAGGTGGAAAATGAGTCTGCTTTGGGGCAAGCACGTACGTCGGGGGGCGCCAAGAAGAAATCCCCGCGGGACGCTGGGGAAGCTTACTCGCCAGGAATCCGACTTGCGCTATCGACCGGCCGGTGCGGGCGTCGGAGGCATCGAGCTCTCTGTCTCCGGTGAACTGCGGTCAGGTTGCAACCCGGTTGTGCCGCCGGCGTGCATTGTCGTTCCCTTCGGCGCTTCGAGAAGCCACCGGAACAACACAATGAACGGTTTTATATAGCGAGGATGGCAGCGGGTGAAACTCCACGTGTCGCGAATATGGGGAGCGAAATACCTCACGTATACGCCACGAAAACATACCAAGCGTTTCGTATACACAGGTTAAAAAACCCATTGAAACGGATGGTTATTTACAGATGAGTCCATTTAGCTGCTCAGTACTGTGAAAAAAAGTATTAGAATGAACAAAACAAAAAAGGCTATGTTTTAATGTGATAGGGGCGAACTCCCCAGCGCTTCTCTGAGAAACCACAACTTCAGTTTAAGTCTGTCGTATCTGATGATTCAGTAAAACCAATGCAATATTTTCTGAGTGCCACGTCACCTGTAAATAGACCAAACTCATGATTTCGCGCTTGTAATCAGTATTCTACACCTGTGTAGGGTTCTTGTTTTTCGCTAGTTCTGCTTAGCAGTCAGCGCATCACGTGAAGGAATAGCACGGTCTTGCTGCATCGACACCTTACAGTATCATCTGATAAGTTATAACTCTGCAGCCTAAGGGCGCTAGCGAAGAGGCTGCTACTGACAGTTCAGTGTTCATGACCACACACCGGGCGCGCGTCTAATTTGGGCCAAATAGTTGTCAACTCATATATGCTGCCATGAGGTCGTTCTAGATTGCCCCAAGCCCACGCCAAATGTCTAGGCACCATTTATGTACTTGAAAAAAAAAAAGAACAGCACTTGGTTTTACGCTTACACGTTAAGTTTTCTTTCGCACTGATGAGAAAGGTTTATCGAACGACTCAGAAAAGGTACGTGTTTCAGGCTTGCCTGAAACACCTACAGGTGATTTCAGAGCATGCGTGTTCTTCGCGTGTGACACTCTTACACTTTTCCATGTGTATTGCTTCACTTCGCATCTTCATGAGCAACGATAGGTGCTTAACTAGTAAAGCAGAAGCGGATATACTATACAAGAAAGCAATGCTAATATTAAGCGCTAAAAAACATGGTGTTCGACCCTGACGCTCGCTCACATGACGTAATCAAGCGCATAAGCATGTTAGGCAGAAAAAACAATGCTGCAGAAACTCAGAGAGAGGGGGAGAATAAAATGAGGGAAAGACAGGAAGGACGAAAACCCGAATTGTAGCTT
>WOVY01002800.1:0-60546 GCA_013436015.1 Rhipicephalus annulatus | reverse complement strand
CTTACATGAGGACACTCTCAGTGAACGGCCGAATGTGTAGGGTATTGAGGGACTCGGCGGCCAACAATGGATGTAGCGCATCCAAGTTGCGTATCTTCCGAAGACTATATAGGAGAGTGTGCCTGGATTCGGCAAGTGGCAGAAAAACAAAGCGTCTGCCTACCGATAGCGAGGGTTGTAATCGAGGGCCCTTTCGGCCAATTGTGTACGGAAGCAGCAATTTCAGCCAACCTTCCGGAGCACTTCCCTTACCTATTTTCAAATAAGTCTGAGGAAATGTTAAAAACACGTGGAAAATCATTTGCCACCGAAATAGCTTGCATGGCCCTTACCCGTTCGAAGGCGCGCGAGCTGACGCAACAGCTGAGCAGCTCACCCTCTGGGGAGCAGACGTCCGGGGGCAGTGTAGGAAAACCTGAGGTAGTTACTACGGAAAATGAGTCTGCCATGCGAGTTGTCGAGACGGAAAACTGGGGCTATGGTCGACAACAGCGAGGAAATATCTCTAACGCCCGAAAACGAGGACTTGGTGACAGGCTCGGTGTTAACACCCGCGTCCACTAGTTGGTGTCAGCTAGCCAGAACCGACCGTGCAACGCTAGTGGTCGATCAAAAGGCGGATCTCGCACTCTCTATGCTGCTAGATGCCATACATAAGGAAGGTAACTCTAGGAAGAAACGTTTCGTTCTACACCCAAAACGAGGTGTTGCATCGCAGGTATGAGAACGCTAAAGGCGGGTCTACAACCAAGTGGTAGTTCCACTAAAATACCGGCGGAACATTCTCGACCTGGCCCACAGCAACGCATGGGCGGGCCACTTAGGTATAAAGAAAACGAAAGCTAAGCTGGCTCAGGAGTTCTACTGGCCCGGGTGCTGGAAGGATGTAGAGATGTTTGTCCGTGAATGCGACACTTGTCAGCGGATAGGAAATCAACAGACAAATGGAAGGCACCAATGAAACTAGTGCCAATAATCACAGAACCCTTCCGTCGGCTCGTGATTGACATCGTGGGGCCTCTGCCTCCATCTAAATCAGGATATCGGTACGTCCTGACCGCGCTGTGCGTTGCCACCAAGTTCCCGGAGGCAATCGCACTGAAAGAGTTGAGTTCAGTATGCGTGGTGGACGCATTGTTGTCTATTTTTTCTCGGGTGGGTTTTCCCTCGGAGATACAGTGTGACAACGGAAGTGTGTTCACAAGCTGCCTTACGACTACATTCCTAGAACGCTGCGGAGATAAAAATAGCGCATAGCTCTATTCACCATCCACAGTCGAACCCTGTGGAACGCATGCACTCGGTCATGAAACGCGTTTTGCGAGCTTTGTTGCTTTGAGCATAAAAGTGACTGGGAGGGGTGTATACCAGCTGCGATGTTTTCTCTGAGGTCGGCCCCCACACGAGAGTACGGGTTTTAGCCCGGCTGAACTTGTCTACGGCAGGAACTTGAGAGGTCCGCTGCACTTGATACGAGAGTCATGGACTGGATATGGGGAGGACCCTAATGTGGTTTCCTATGTACTGGATTTATTGGGGCGACTGGGGACTACACGCGAAGTGGTGGAGAGCAACATGCGCGCAGCACAGGCGCTTTCCAAGGCCCGTTACGATAAGTCAGCTCGAAAGCGAGTCTTTAGAGTGGGCGATGAGGTGATGCTGTTGTGCCCTTCAAGAAAAAACAAGCTTGGACGTACAATGGGAGGGACCAGCGACAGTGATGTCAGTGCTTTCAGACACCACTACGAGGTAAAGTGGGGCCGGAAATGCCCCAAAGTGTATCACAGTAACCTAATGAAACCCTACATGCGACGAAAAGCAGTAGTAAACCTTGCACTCAATGTTCCTGAGGATGAGGGCGCGGAAATCCTTTGTCTTTCCGATGGCAACGGTCAGCAGCACATTGTCAGATAGGGTAGACACAGGGAACACCCTAAGTAAGGCTCAAAAGGAAGATTTAGAGCTTTTAGTACAGGAATTCGCTACCGTTTTCTCCGAGAAGCCAGGCAAAACGGATGTGATTAAGCACGACATTGAGCTGACGGTTAACAAGCCGATCAGCTGTAAGCCGTATCGGGTGTCACCTAGACAGAGAGAGATCCTAGAGGCCGAAATTCGCCGCATGATCGACCTAGGTGTTATCATCGAAGCAGACAGTGATTTCACCTCGCCTTTGATTTTGGTTGAGATTCTGGGCCGTGATCCAAGGCCATGCGTGGACTATCGCCGCTTGAACTCTGTAACAGTCGACCAGACTTACCCTATTCCTAACATTGAAGAGAGGGTAGAGACAGTGTCTAAGGCGAAATACATTTCTACGTTAGACCTTGTTAGGGGGTATTGGCAGGTCCCTTTGACAGAGCGCGCGAGTCGATACGCTGCTTTTATCTCACCCCTGGGCACTTTTCGTCCTTGATGATGAGCTTTGGGCTCAAGAACGCGCCGTATTGTTTCAGCCGCCTGATGGATAAGGTTCTCCACGGGCTCGAGAAATTTGCGCTGCCTTACCTAGACGATGTGGCGATATTTTCGGACAAATGGGAAGACCATGTTGAACACCTTCGGATGGTTTTGGAACGGATCAAAAATGCAGGTCTTACGGTAAAGAGAGAGAAATGTCATTTGGGCTGTGCTGAAGTAAGCTATTTAGGGCACATTGTAGGAAATGGGCGTCGTCGACCGTCCGAACTCAAGGTAGCCGCGGTGGTCGGTTATCGTCGTCCCAGCACTAAGACCGAGATGAGAGCATTCCTCGGCCTCACAGGTTACTATCAGCATTACGTCCCGAATTACTCCGAGATTGCCAGCCCTTTGACAGATAGTTTACGCAAGACCGAACCTGTGAACATTCAATGGGACTCTAAGAAGGAAGACGCTTTTCAGAAGCTGAAGCACGCATTGAGTGAGAAACCCGTCTTGAGGGCACCGGATTTTGCAAAACCTTTCACTATTCAGTGTGATGCAAGCGAACGCGGTTTAGGAGCAGTACTATGTCAGACGGACCAGAGTGGAGAGGAGCGGCCGGTTTTGTATTTGAGTCGCAAATTGAGCAGCAGGGAAGAGGCTTATAGCACTTCGGAAAAAGAATGTGCTTGCATTGTTTGGGCCGTACAAAAACTAGGCTGCTATGTTGCTGGCTCTAAGTTTATTATAGAAACTGATCACTCTCCACTAACCTGGTTACACCAAATGTCACCTAAGAATGGTCGTTTGCTCAGATGGAGCATAGCACTGCAGCAGCACAATTTCGAGGTGCGCTACAAGAGAGGTGGCCTTCATACAAATGCAGACGCCCTAAGTCGAGCGTTTTGACTCGTCAAAAGACGCGGAAGGTTTGTTTGATTTTTTGTTTACCTTTACCTAGTTATGTGTACTTTTTTTTTATTCCAATGTGTTACAGTGAGGGCGTAGAGAAATTTTCACTGACTCCCTCGTTGTCCCGAGCTCTACAGTTTGCTTGTTTAGCTTGATTATAATGTTATCTCGATTCCAAATGGAATTACGTATGAAAGAGTTACTGGACACTTGTCCCGATTGGTATGCACATTGTTTCCTTGAGCTTAAGTTATTAAGATAAGATGTTTGCTTTGTAAAATCTGAGGCCTGGCGATGAGAGTGGCGTGCACGCGGTGCTTGTCGCATTGTGTGTGGCTGACAAAGGTCGTTTCTTGGAGCTTGTCACCCACTTTTCACCGAAGCGGTGCGCAGAGGCCAGCTCTTGGAGCATTCCAGTTTGACCAGGCCCTTCGAGAAAGCAAGAGCCTTGCCGGAACGTCGCCGACATCGATCCGGCCGAGCTGCATGGAACAACTCGACCTCCCGATGTATCATCTGGCGGCGGGGGGTGCTGTTGTGCCTCGCCCAAGTTCCACGTGGTCTTCGCGGCCTGCTGGCACCTGGCAGCTGTTGATGAGTCAACCCTGCACCGGGACGGCGACGGACGCGGACAATCGGGAAAAACCACGTCGCCGGCTCCTCTTGACACAAAAGTCGTTGGCCAAGCTTTTGTCAGCAGCCGAGAGCAACACTCCGAAGCAGCGTCGACCCAGCAGCTGTACGGGGTATTCTGCATTGCTTGAGTCAACCTGGCGGCATCAAGGAGCGACTTTGCGCATGGGATTCCACGTCATCTCACTGTGGTGCCACGCTGGCGCGTGGGGTCTCCCTCACCAAACAGCGAACTGGGCATGCCTTGCCCCTTTCCTAGGTTCAGAGGGAGGCGGTGTTTGGCTTTCCCTCTTCGGGGACGGAGAGGAAGACGACGATCTCATTGGAGTATCCTGCGCATAATTTTCCTTGCAAGGGATCTTGGGAAGGCGGACGATGTATAAAAACGCTAGCGCAGAGGCGCTCGGGGGTGATTCTCTTTTCATGTTGTACCACGCTACCATGTAAATACTGTATATAAACATTTTTTCTCCTTCTCCGGCTTCTCTACTCGTCCTCTCCGGGGACTCGGATGGCCCGAGTCCGCACCACGCTACCCAAAGGCGCAACAGCGGTCGTGCTGATGGTTTGCTACTTCCCAGTGCCCTGCATTTAGATAGCGCTCCTCAAAAAAAAAAAAAAGCGCAGTGAACCGTTTACATTCTGCGCGTTGACAGAAGGAAGTGTGTCTTATGCTTTTCTCCACCATCAGGCGTCAAATCTTGCTCGTCAGGCATACAATGCGCCCGACGTGAAATATAGGTAAGAAAGGCGATACAATCAGAGGAAAAGAGTGCTACTATGTATAGGAACCTACATACTTTGAAGTTGCTCTTAGAATGCGCCAACACACTGGCACATATAGCTGACGATGTGCTGCAATGATTCTTTGCTCTTGCCTTCGGTGGATCTATTCCCTTTGTCCAGCATCACCTGCGTTGCAAGGCGTTTGCCAGCAAACCCGGTGGTCGGTTCTAAAGATAAAATAGTCCTATCGTCAGCGTTTGTGCAACAAGTTTGACACAGAAACGTTTTTGTTAAACAACGGGTAACCATTGAGCGATATCTTTCCTTTTGCGGGTTCCGTAAAGTTTCCCCGAGTTGTCATACGTATTTACAGTACTTGCGGATTGAAAGAGGACCATTTAAGGCTAAGTAACCTTAATACTTTCGTTTCTACCTTCTTTAGTTCGGGTTCTACCGACGTGTTGACTCCAGCACGTAAATGAAAGCCTACACTAGCTTTAGAAATCAAATGTACAAGCGGCGACATGAGACGTGGTTATCGCGAGCTATTGCGCATAGCAATCTTTATGCTAAGTGATTGGATGCCCAATTTGAATACGTGTGAACAGTGTACATTGTCTTTTTTCTTTGATTCAGAGTTATTACGGACATTACAGCATACGAGACAAAGAATTGCCCACAATAAGCTAGTGCAACCCACGGCAGCTATCGGCACCAACGAATACACCAAAGCGTACAATGATGGGAACGACTTTCTAAGACTAACGATGCAAATGAAACCCGCCACACGAAAACGAAACATAAACGATGTAACCACTGGGACCATTTTTCATTCTTCGTACTTTTCATTGAGGACGTGTAGACAGAATGATTGATTGTGTTATTTGAGGAAAAAGAAGACACCTAATTTCTGCAGCCCGATACGGAGCACGGCGCAGTGCCTAAGACTGGATGCCATGCATGTGTCTTCTCACTCTTGCCATTTCGCACCCGACTTTCCCATCTCTCCCTTTACATACGAATTTCCCACTTCATTTACATATTCTTAACTCAGAGGGCCATCAACCGAGATAGAGGGCACATTTAGAAGCAACAAAAAAATAAGGACGAGTCAAGTCCTACTCGGACTCTTCTTTGGCTGAAACTGAGGGTAACCAAATAGCAGATTCTTTCATTCAGGTCCTTTGGGTAGCAGAGTTGCGCATAGGTCCGCCATCTTGCCCGCTGATCGGTCCATGTCATGTAATGAGTAGCATACTTTAAACCACCACCAATTATGGACGTGCAATTTTTTTAGAAACTGGCTATGCACCAGCTGCGTACATGGTCTTCAGTGAACACGCCTGCCTCCTGTAATGGGTGGTGGCTTTAGTCCACGAATTCGTTATGATAGTCACGGGTTCTGATGCTCGATGGCAATGTACGCTTGTACCACGCAGGATTACTGTGATATTTCATGGTGTATTGTGAAACCTCTACAGAGGACCCATGTATTCGTAGAGCAAGTGTTTCTTTTTTTTTAGCTGCATTTCCAAACCAAGGATGATATTTTCGTTAAAAAGGTCTTTTGCTTTTATTCAGTTCCACTATCTTGGTCAGTGGTGCAACCAGCGAGTTCTAAGAGCTGCCTGTCTAGGACAAACGCGTCTTTTTTTCTCCTCCCGTTGACGATATTTGTTGTAGTTTTTCTCCCAGACGTGCCTGCCTGCCACAAACACCACGTGGTTTGGGCTTGCAAACGAGACGCGTAAGCGTGGAGCAGTTGCACTCAATTCGCGCACCCACACCTGGCTTGCAAACACCGGCCCCAACAAAAATGCACCATTTGCAGCTTACACGTGCACCGCAGTATTCTGGGAAGGAATTCCGTGACGGGAAAGAAAAGAGCCGAAGACGGCGGGTAAGCGCATTACTTGTGGGTAAATGCATGCGAAACAACTTCACGCTGGTTGCAGACTCGATGACAAAGGTTTTTGGAAGACGGGGAGCGGACCTCGTTTTTTCTAAAAGACTACTTCGAACTTCGCAACAGTGGTTAGTCGGGTTTACTAGTACGTGATTTCTGAGATTAGTTCCGGCAGTTCCGCCGAAGCTACTGCCAACTGCACGTGCATGCGTTCTTCTGGTATTTTCCTCTTCGCGCTGCTTGCTGCATGCAGTAAGGTGCCCGCGGATCCATGAAGTTGTACACGCGCAATTTTTTTTTATATAAAATGGCACAGAGCTGCGCAGCAGATTCACAGCTTAGTGAAGTATCCAGGCACTCGTGGCAGCATGTACCAATGATTTTAAACAGAGGAGCCCTCAACTTGAGCGTGCTACCAGCGTTCTCACTTGCATGTTCGTCAAGTCGAATGATTGAATGACAAGCATAGACATCTTGGGGCGCAGAGTGGCGTTTTTCCAGCGCAATCGTGACGTACGTATCCGACGCGAAAGCCGCCGTCGAAGCGAACGCCCTCTGCCATGCTCCTTTTCGCGGTTTTCACGCTGTGCTGCCGCCATGATTTTAGATTTTCGCGAATACGTGAAGTTCAACAGGGAATCAGGTGATTCGCATCACCGGCATCATGGCAGACTACGCGAGTCAGTGTTGCGTAGCGTTTCTAACACTTATAGCAAATTAAAGCGAGATGGGACTAAAGAGGTGTTAGCGCCTCCCCATTCTCCGTGCACTTCTTCCCATCCTTTCAAGTTGCGCCAATTCTTGAAAACGTTGTTCACATTGCAATCATTGTGCTCGGGATACGACCTTTGAGAGGTAGGCACTAAAATCACGCCAAAGCAAACGTCGACAAACATTGGTGCATTATCTCATTAATCGCCGAAGAGTCGGCGTAATGAATGCGGCTGTTCGATGTAATATATGCGCGGGACATACCGCGCGTAACTCGGATCACTCGTAAAGTGATTGCAAGCCTTTCGGCCTTTATGCTCGTTCTGCCCTGTTGAATGACCTTCGCCAGATAGTTGGTGTTACAGCACTGCTTGTTTTTTCTGATTCATAGCGATAGGGAATTTTTCGTAGTCAGCTATTTAATGCCAAGAGGAACAGCTCATACACAGGTGCGATTAGCAAAATAAGAAAGGAAGAACGCGGTTAAATATTATACGTCCCCGTCGACCCGGAATCGGATGCCACCGTCAACTTGTGTGCCTTGCAAATAATAATAATAATAATAATAATAATAATAATAATAATAATAATAATAATAATAATAATAAATCGACGGCTTGCAAATCAACGCTTTCGCGCCTAGAAAATCCCAATATATATATGCACGCACACAGCAACCATTTCCTTTCGTCGTCGGGGCCCCTACGCCAATCATTCTCGGCTATACAAGAAAGGCGAGGTTTAATTCCTCAAACTCACCTTGACTTCAAACGAAGCGCGGGGTGGGCTTTCCCAACCGACAGTCGACGCTCCCTGGCAGACGATTCGGTAATCCCAAGGGAGTGGCGCACAGTTGCCCAACACGGTGAGGTAAAACACCACCCACCGTTTTCAACAAAGCACCACAAACTCAAGATTCCTTTTTTTTTCTCTCGCGCACTTCAATGGTCCCGAGTCCGATGAGGTTTTCCGTACTGGAACAATCAGCTGCCGGTAGAAGAACAGCGAAGCGATGAAGGCGCAGAAGAGAGCGTTACGAGGGAGCGTAGTACACTCCTCAGTAGGGACCAGCGGTGGTTGAGCGTGCCGCACGCTGTGACTGTTTCACTGGACGACCAGACCACGCCACTGCTGGCACAACGTGCGCGGCCACCGAAGCACTAACGACCGGCGCCGGCCGGCCGATTCAGAGCTCTAGCGCGCACCGGCGACACTATCGGCGCAGTGGGAGAGAAGGTGGTTCTCTCCTGCTCCCTCTCTCTCGCCCTACCGCGTCTGGTTTCGACCGTTTTTCCTCTTGAGAAGCCAGCGAAGCAGGTGCGAGGCGCGCGTGCGGTTGGACAGCGCCGCTAACGGTTATTACTGGTCTCGTTTGACGGTGATTCGTCGCTTCAATGAGCAACTAAATTGTAACCTTGTTTGTTATTACTAAACTAGCTAAACACGCAAACAGTGTATGTTTTTATTATTCGTACAGTAGCGCCAGGCGCCCAATTTAGCCAACATAAGCGTGTGCATGGTCTCCATTCATGGGCAACCAGTTAGGTTATTGTTAATTTTTGGGTGCCGTTCTGTAGTATTATTTTATTTTTCGCAGCCGAACTTTGTGATATGGAGTAGCCGAAGCAAGAGGCACCTCAACCTCTCCACAGCAAAACAGTTAAAACAGAACAGAACAGGTTAAAGGGCCAGTCAATTCCCCCCCCCCCCCTCATTCCCTCGCTTTATGCGTTCTGCGGACCTCTCATTTTCTAGGCATCTCTGGCGGCCGAAAATGCTGTGGCAGCCAATGGGAATTTTGTAACAAAAAAAAATGTTTTCCGCACCTTACCGTTCAACGTGGCCACACAGCGTGAGTCCTGGGCAAGTGATAACAACAACAAAAAAACAAGCAAGAAGTTGTCAGAAATGTCGCTCAAGTATGACGGACAGATAACAAACTAAACATGTACATTACAAAAAGAATACGTTCGTCTATATACGAAAGCACGCGGTGCTTACTTTTTGACGTTGTTTTCGGTGCCGTCGGATATAGTCTCCACACTGTCCATTACACATTTGCCAGCGCATTAATAACGCTGCTGGTTGACATATTGTCGACTCTCGGAGATTGCACGTTCGATTTCAACGCTCAACCACGTGCAAAGTGATCGGCAGAACACGCTACTAGAAGCTGAAACAAACATACTTGCAGCAAAAAGTGGATGAGTCCAATAAAAAAAAAAACTCGCGAGCAACTCGGTAAACGAGAAAGCCGGCATTATATAAGCGGAACTAGCATTGATTCTATAATGTAAGCACTGGGCAAAAAACAGTAGTGGCGCCGGGCCAGAGCTAGACGGGTATACGGGCAGCGTCGCAGCAGCAACCAGGCAGCTCTAGCCTGTGTCTCGTTCCAGCGTGTCAATGTGGCTGCCGCAGGGGGCATTCCTTTTCACTACAATTCATACGTATTATAGTACGTGGTCGTCACTTCGCATATGCGCTAGAAGCTCGTCTGCGTCTGGAGGCAGAAATGTTGTAGGCCCGTGTGCTCAGATTTGGGTGCACGTTAAAGAACCCCAGGTGGTCGAAATTTCCGGAGCCCTCCACTACGGAGTCTCTCATAATCATATGGTGGTTTTGGGACGTTAAACCCCATATATCAAGCTCGTCCGCGTCTGTCAATCACCGTCCGGTATAATTTGACCACGCGCCTACTTTCTTCGAGAAGTGCGGACTGACCAGGAGGAGCAGCAGCCCAGTGAATAACCAGGATGTGAATCATCACCGCAGCTGCTTTGTTTGTCTTTCCTCGCACGCGCTCTTTAGTTCTGAGAGCGTTTAGAAGCGAGCACGGAACGAGATAATGAATCGAGATAGATCTCGCTAAAAGGGCAAGAAAACAAGAGAGAAAAGAATCGCGCACTCCCCGCGCCCGTCGGCTTGTTCATACGCGCTGGGAATAAGAGACGATGCCGATGACGGACGTTGAGCCTGCTCTGTATGCAGCCCGCAGAGCTTTAACGCGCCGCCGCCAGCTCCACACTTGGAAAGCAGTTCGGAAAGCGACAGCCAAGAGCACTCTGTACAGTTCACGCGGAGGCATTTAAGTTTTTGTCTAAAGTCGTTGATTTAAAACGCAGAAAACACGTTTACTGAACCTTGTCTAATTTCTAGCTTAATTTCGCTTATTTTTGAATGGCCCCGCCGCGGTGGTCTAGCGGCTAAGGTACTCGGCTACTGACCCGCAGGTCGCGGGTTCGATTCCCGGCAGCGGCGGCTGCATTTCCGATGGAGGCGGAAATGTTGTAGCACCGTGTGCTCAGATTTGGGTGCACGTTAAAGAACCCCAGGTGGTCGAAATTTCCGGAGCCCTCCACTACGATGTCTCTCGCAATCATATGGTGGTTTTGGGACGTTAAACCCCACATATCAATCAAATCAATTATTTTTGAATGACTTAAAGAGAAAAAAAGACCAAAGAACACGGGGAAGCTTCTCATTTGTATTTCTTTATTTTCTTGGTTTGGTTATATAACTTGCGTTTCTGAAGACGCATTCTACGACCGTATACGGAGCCGGCAACAAAAGTTTTTGGGGACATTGCATCATCGATAACCCTGACGACAAAGCGGCTACGATAACGTGATCGCAGTATATTCACCGACTCACCATCCGTCTTTCAAGACCGTATCATTGTTCATCATCAACACTAAAAACTAAGTTCACTGCTTAATATTAACGTAAATAAAACAACACCCCTTGAGTAATGCCCCTTCAAGAAAAACGGTGAGGGTGGGGAGGCTTTGGAGTAATAAAGTGACTTGACCTTAATTGACTGCACTAACGTGCTTCAACGCGATAAAGCTGTGCCCAGAACATGATTAGACTCTATTTTGCAGCAATGGCAGAACCCGCGTGTGACGTACTGATATCGTTTTCGGGACGTCACGGACCCCAGTTACTGACGTTGGCTTTACTGAAATCGGCTTCGCTGACGTCGGCGTAAACCATCTCCATTTAGATTCACCATTCCAGACGCGTCGCGTTAATGAATGAATGTATTTGCAGCATTCAGGTTTAGCGGGAATTAAGTCAGGTTTTGAAGAACTTCTTCTCCGCGCCTACAACAAGCGCGCCTTCGTTCTAAGAACAACCGGTCACCGTCGCGGTCGACCTCTGGACTTACAAGAGTGGATAAGAGGATCTTTAAACCAATCCTTGTTGAAATTTATGCACGAGTGCGAATTGCTTATGTATGACGAGCCTCTGTTGTTTTTATGTATGCTTGTTACGCCAAAGGGTAGTTCTTCGAATAATAAAAAAAGAACTTCGTGCCAACTCAGCGCTCATTCCCGTGCGAATAGTTTGTTTTACATGTATGGCTGAATTAAGAGGTGAAACTGTGTTCATATGATGCATTCCACGGCATTCGACATGAGTCAGCAACAAACATAGGTCGACGTAAGTCTGTGGCTCAGGGAGCTTCAATGTTTCGAGGCAGCGGTAACATATAAGAAGGTGTGGTCTATTGAAGCTCGTTTCAGTTATTGATATAGAGATGGCTTGCACTGACGTCACAGAAATCACCATGTTGGTGCGCTGCATCGTACGACGCATTTTTTTTTTTCATTACACCACTTCCAAGTGTTTTCGTTATTGACAAACAAATGTCAATAGCGACGTGATCACGCTGCTGTTACATCATCAAAGCTACCATGTTGGTGATTCCAGTAAGTTATCAATCTGCGTTCATGATGTCATGTGTGAGCTGTATATCGATATACATGTATATTGATGTATTGATCATCACTGCTGCGGTGACCAACCTTCCAATGAATAAACATAATTAATGGATTGATTGATTGATATGTGGGGTTTAACGTCCCAAAACCACTATATGATTATGAGAGACGCCGTAGTGGAGGGCTCCGGAAATTTAGACCACCTGGGGTTCTTTAACGTGCACCCAACATAATTAATGGATGCGAAGCCCTTCAGTTCACTCAAGTAATGCATGTTGTTGGGATAGTTGGTTAATTGAATGTGATGACATATTTAAACTGCGCGAAAAAGATAACACGTTAGACACACAGAACCAGCACACACGAAGCACAGGCTTTTCTATGTGTCTAACGTGTTGTCTTCTTCGCGTAGTTTAAATGTGTCTTCAAAATCAATTCCCTCGTTTGCTTTGCGGTCGGTTACCGGCTGGTTATTGATATACTACGTTGAACTTGTTACCTAAAATTTAGGTTTGATTTTCGAATTCAGTTCCCTCGAGTGCTTTGCGGTCGGTTACAGGCTGGTTATTGATATACTACGTTGAACTTGTTACCTAAAATTTAGGTTTGATTTAACCCAACGTGGTCAGTGAGGCCGAGTTTGCATGAAGCCAGGGCGAAGTCAAGGTCATGCGAGAGCCAAGCAACTTTTCATTTCTTTTCGTTTGCGTCGTTTACTTATTCCATGAGCTTGGTTTACTCGCTTCGACAGAACGAGAAGCTATTTCTAAAAAGGTGGCCAGAAGGCGTCGGGCATAGTCGCTCCATGAAAAAAAAATTTCATAGGGCGCCCTGGGTCGAGGGAGTTCGCTGACGTTAATGCCGGTTCGCTTCTACGCAGTATTTTTTTTTTAATTCATTTGCACTTTCCCATTATTTCCAGAATGCGAACGTTGGTTGCTGCTGGCCTGCCTGCCTTAGCAACTGAGACGCCTTGGGTTTCTCAGGAGGGAAAAAATTAAAGAAAGAAGGGTGGTGAACCACTGATGTGTCTGGTTTTCTGCCCTACAACGTCTGCGGCGATTGAACGGGTGATCACTACAGACAGATTGGGTAAACTGGTGCATGTTATTGAGTGCGTGACTATTTTCAGCCACTCTTGCAGGATTAACGGTCGGTGACAGACGCGAACAGGTGTAGTCAATGCGGACAAAATGGCGCCTAGCCATTTATTAAGCAAGGTACGTCGAACTATGAACATAGCAGAAAACTTCGCCGCATTAATACTGATTCTAGAGTACAAATCTGCCAATTTTTGTTTTCTGTACCATTATTTGAAACTATACATGTATCGACATCACACTTAACCAAAAAGCACTCATTCCATTGATGTTCAATGTGTGTTAAATTCATGGTCGCTAACATTTGCAGTTACATTTCCAACTTGTTGAAGCATGGTAAGGAATAGAAAGAGGTGGCCGAGACAGTAAAAATAACAAAATAAGAATGGAAAAAAACGTAAAGAAGAGAAAGAGCACTTTTTCTATCTTACTCCTTCGGTTTCTCTCGCTCTTGTGTGTGTGCCCCCAAATGGGTCGATAACAGACACACAGACAGACGTAACTACTAGATAGATAGATAGATAGATAGATAGATAGATAGATAGATAGATAGATAGATAGATAGATAGATAGATAGATAGATAGATAGATAGATAGATAGATAGATAGATAGATAGATAGATAGATAGATAGATAGATAGATCCAAAGAAAAATACTGTACCAAGGTGCATGCATATACGGTATACCATTATGCGAAAAGCTAAATATTGCAGCAGTAGTTTCACCCTCACATAGTTGAGATAATGACGCCAACGGATCCATCCTGTATGCTTCAAGCAGTCCCTCTCTTTATCTAAATACATGCAAGGGGCAACTCTAAAAAAAACAACCATTCGATTGAAGATAACATCAGTTCGCCTTCGTTTGAACGTCATCTCGTTCTCTCCTTTTCTTTTCTCCTGTTTCGTTTATTTCTTTTTTTTTCACGGCCATGTAACACTTTGCCGTGCGATGCGATTGACGATGCGTGGTATGTGTTTATCGGGCTTGAGGTGAAGTTGTGTAACTGCGCTATTCTAATGCCGCATTCTTACATCTCACGCACGCCGTGATTAGCAGCCAAAAATACTAGAACGCTTCGACTGACGTACATAAAGTTGTTTTGACAAAACCCCTACACTTTCATTCTGAGTATTCGTATATTATATATTTAAAGGAGACAATCATCTTTTCACTTTCCTGATTTCCCGCTGAGCTAACATATAACTCCTCGAGCTCGAATATATTTGTTCTTATCGTTACGATCAACCTTCTCTGGCTAACATGGAAGAAGACGACGCGCAAAATATATAAATATGGAAGTGTACAAAAACATTCTGAATCCCCTTTCAGCGAACGTGACATGGCATGAAGCCAAGCTCTTCGTACCATTGCGCGAAAGTGGGATTTCCAGGCAAATGGAATGGTCCCCTTGCATAGGGAAGAACTGAGAGCAAAACTGAAGCAAAATATAGAAAGAAAATAGTCAGATAGATACGGATAACTTGATAAAAGGTTTTGCTGGGCTATAGTAAGTACATGCTTACTGAAATTGCAAAAAGACGCGTACCATAGAGGAAGAAAATTAAGGATAGAACAAAAAAGGGCGCCAGCCCCCCTCCCTTCCCCCGAGAGGGAACATAGTCATAGCACAATGACTCTGCCCCCCCCCCCCCCCGGCGATAGAATCCCGGTGCCACCCCTGAGCAACTGCCATTGCAGATAACATTTGAACGCAACTGACAACTGCAGCAACGCGTTATGCTTCTTTCCTGCCACAATATGACGGGCGCTTTAAAACGGAGCCTGATTATTAAATTAAAATGGAGTCCGTTGACTCACGCTATACGACATAGCGATTCCATTAAACTGAAAACGGGAGCCATGGCCACAGCACAAGAAAAAAAAAGAAAGCAAATGAAACAATAGATGGTAGTCAAGCTATTTCGCGCCCAGCGTATACGCTTCTTGCCTACAGTCTGAGTCACTCTGGTTATATTTATACAGGCACAGTTTGAACGCATGAAAGTCAAGGCCGCGACGCGTAGTTAAGTGTATATATAGCAAAAGCCCACCACTCGGCAGCCAAGCTCGGAATTCACCATCGTCCTGCTTCTGTTTCGCGGCGACCTGGAAAGTCCAGCGCGGCAGTGTAACATTTATGGTCCACGCAAGGTCAGCGACAATGAGTGGAAACGCGATGAGCCGCGCCGCCGACCAAATCAAGGTTATGGTGCACGCAGCGCAGCATCTCTCACGCTCGGCACGTCTTCTTCCTTCAGCGCCGCCCTGTGTACACACACACAAACACACGCACACATGTACGGCGTAGACCGCGAATCACTTCCTCCTCCTCCTCCACCAATACGTGTCTCAACGGCCTGGAAGAGAACTGGAAAGCGACGACGCTTCGTACCTCGAAGTGGTCAACCCAAAATACGCGCACGTACCACAGCCGCCGGCGTTCCGTGACGGCGCCGTCCATTGGCCCAGAAAGAAGAAAAGAAAAACAACAGGTGTCTCCCCCCCGGCCCCCGAAAAGAATAAAACAACAGCAAAAAACTGCGTGTCGTCCCAGGTTAGGTTTTTTCACGCCTTTGTTGCGCATACGAGCATTGTGCCCGTGTGTTCTTGGCTTGTAGGCATGTGCGTGCGCCATGCGTAACCTTTTCTTGCGGACGTATGTATGCGCACGTCCGTGCATGGTTCGCCCGTGTGCGCGAGTTCGTGTGAATGAATGCCGCTATGCAAGCGTACGCTATGAGAATACCGAGGACTACTGTTGCGTACGAAGATTCATTGTGGCGGTAAAAGTAAACTTGCGTGTGTGCATGCGAGTGGAACGGTACAACCGCTTCCTCTCCCCTCTTCTCTCTTGGAGGGAACTTATTACTCGAATGAAAATAGGGGGAGGGGGGAAGCAAAATGTCAGTAATATACCGAGAACGATGCCAGTGAAATTACTAAATTAATTGCGAGGTTACTCCCGAAAGCACCCATATGATACTTAGAAGCACCGTAGTGGAGGACTCCGGAAGTTTCGACCAACTCCGGTTCCCTAACGTTGTTGCGATCGGCCTGCATGCCTTGGCGCCGCATGGGATGGTTTCGGCTAGATCTACCCCGATTCGTTCCGGCTTTGCGGCGCTCCCTCGGGCCTCCAGAATCAGTCTACAACACAGACGTCTTACTGCGAATTCTTCAGGGCCGTACGCTTGCCTGGCCGAAAAACCCTTGGACACGCCTGACCGACAGATTGCCTAGAAAGGCTCTCGCCAGTGGTGCCCCGTTCTCGGACTCCTGCAACCGTGTCCATTTTTCCTGTATTCTTCTTACTTCCGTATTTCGCTGTCCCTGTGCCTCGTTCTCTCCTTCCTCTTTCTTTTTACCTTTTAATCCCTTCTCTACCCCCATCCCTCGCGAGCTACTGTTGAGGTGTCCTCCCCTTGAGGGACAGTTATGGGGCTCACTTTTCTCTTTTTTTTTTCACTCCCACCCCCCTACTTGCAGCTGTGGTCACCTCTGCGCTGCTTGGTTCGACATCGGACAATGAGCCGAGCCCCTGGAACCATTTTTCGGGGAAGTTCGTGCCTTCACGTCTTCATTTCCCGCACAGCACGGTCTTTCCGGTACCGATGCCACATCGATAGGTCAACTCTGTGCGTGGGACTCCACGTACTAACATTGTGCTGTGTCGTGCCGTATAATCGCTTTGTGTGTGGTGCCGCGATTCTTTCTCGCCGTAGGACGAACCGGGCGTGCCTCTCTTCCCTCTTTCCTAGGTTGAGAGGGAGGCGGGCGGTGTTTGAATTTCCCTATTCGGGTGCGGTGGTGACGAAGACGACAATTTCAAGATTTCGAGTTTCGCCAAGCTAAGGCGATCCTGCATAGAGCTCAAGATCAATCGGCGGCTGCATTTCCGATGGAGGCGGAAATGTTGTAGGCCCGTGTACTCAGATTTGGGTGCACGTTAAAGAACCCCAGGTGGTATAAATTTCCGGAGCCCTCCACTACGGCGTCTTTCATAATCAAATGGTGGTTTTGGGACGTTAAACGCCACAAATCAATCAATCATCGAGCTCAAGATCAAGCAATATGCGCCTAACAGATGTTGTAAGTCGCACACGATAGAGATATCGCGATGTATCCTCCCTCCGTTACAAAAAAAAAGGAAATGAGAAAGTACACATATATGGCATTCCCTTCCTTACGTAATAAAATCATCAACCACAGAACATGCATTCAAAACCCAAGTAAAGAAATATTTTTTGCAACAGTTGTCTTCATCTTAGCAACTGCTTTGTAATGTAGCGATAACAATTGCTACATGCTATATTGTCCTTATGTTTTGTATTATAACTAGCGCTTGTTTGTTCTTCAGAGCTTTCTTTTTTTGCCTTGCTAAACATATATGTATTTTCTACTTTCGTTTTTTTGCACTTTGTTTTTTTTTCTTACTGCTGAAGATACCGTAACGACTAAATGTTGTATATTTTGTTTATTCTCCCGTTGACATCCTGTATAGGAGTCCCCCTGACAGTTTCTAACTTTGGGGCTCCTTGTGTGTATTACCAATCCTGTACGCCTTTTCTATAAACTGACATCGTTGTTGAATAAAGCTTGAGTGACGCCGCTATTTAGGATATCGCTGCGCGCGTGACTGCGGACCTCCGAGCGAATAGAACTCAAACCGACGCTGTTGCATATACGTAACGCCGCAGAACAAGCGCACTCGTGCGTGAGATTCGGCGCGCAAGCGCAAAAAAACTCACTTTTGTTGCGGCATGCGGAGCTGCACTGCACACATGGGCAGTTGCACGCCCCGCACGCTTCATGGTGTGCGCGTGCTCGAACTGCCGAAGTCATCCTAAAACGAAAACGAGGCCAGCGTAAGCCCGGTGGTCAAGATAAAAAGTCGCTGTGCGTACACATCCTATACGTGTGTGAGCCGGAACGAAATAACGCATTTGTGCGCGTAGTGAATATAGACCACTTCAAGTGTGGTGAACGCTTCGCTTCTTGTGTACACAATGGAATGCGTACACGTTATGTACGGAGCCGAATTCGCTCGCCGTGACTCCTCAGGCTTTGAAGAGTGTGTGTATATAGGTAGCACGGCGTGTTTACGTATTTAAAAAGCGACGCACCGACCTATGTTTGACCTGCTCCCGTTAGAGTCCGGCGTAAGCGGGAGAACACTTGTATTTTCTTATTCGTTATGGTGTTACATAGCGATAGTCAAATAGCCAATAATTTCCTTCTAGTATAGATCTTGACGTTTTACAACACTGAATAACATAGGAGAGAGAAAGAAATGAACTTTATTTTGACCAGACTCTTTGTACTTCAGCCCATAAAAAAAAGATCACAATCTCTTAAGCAATGATATAAAAGCACAAACAAAAGCCAGTGCTCTCACTAGACACTCATTAAGCTTGACGCTCCATCTTTGACAACGAGACAATGGGGACGTTTTCAGATGACGTCATAAATTTCGGTTACCTACGACGTCACAGATGACTCAACGACGAGGCATCATTGTTGACACGTGACGTAATTCTACAGTATACCTTTCGTGTTTTCAACGCCTGAGCTTTTTGCGTCATGACACAAATCAGGCTGCTGTTTCAAACTGTCAACAACAATATCATGGTATTAGTAACTTTCGGGGTTGTATGCGCCTAAAGTAGGTGCGATTACGAGAGGCGCCGTAACGCGGGTCTCCCGATCGATTTGATCAACCTGGGTTTCTTTAGAGCAGTGTTGCCAATTTAGCTATTTTGTAGTTAGATCTAGCTACTTTCGGACTCAGCTAGCTACTGAAAATTTGATTTAGCTACAAGTAGCTATTTTAGCATATTTATCCAAAATTTAGCTCGTAATATAGCTATCTTAGCCGAGTCTTGCTTTTTAGCTGTAGTGTATCGTCATTTTCAAAGTTATTAGTGTTGAGGAATGAATACTTGTACATATATGTGAAACCAACAGTTTTTTATTGAAGGAAAGCATAGCGCACATTGTTTGTGTTTTTGAACTGCAGATTCAATCTACAGTCGCCGAAAATTGAAGGTAAATAAATGCAGAAAATCAATGGAATGCCACCGACAAAATGCGTGATATTTCGTTCACTTTGATTCCTCTTAATTTGCAACAAAACGCCATGGTGCGCGCACACACACACACACACACACACACACACACACACACACACACACACACACACACACACACACATGTACGCACGCACACACAAAAGGCAAGATGTTACGAATACAGCTTGCGAAGTGTTGTGGTTAAGAAATCGGCACGATAGCGTCATATTCAGTGGCAAAGGATGATGCTCTGCTAATGACCGATATCGACCCATAATTATATGTACCACAGGAGTTAAGGCAGTTTACCGTCACAGCCTCATACTTCTGTCCCTTTACGATTTTCGACGAAGCCCTTCGTACGCTTGTATACAAGGTGGGGGTAGTTCTAAGTTTTCTTTTTGTTTTTGCTGTCAAATGCGTGGCTCAATGTAAGACCACTTTAATCTTTTCGCCAGCTTTCTCACCAGGTAAGATATCAAAGGCTAACATTATATCACGAATGAATGACAGGAATTTGATACAAATTATGAAGAATTGAAAACGCATTCGCATCATTGACACAGGAGTTTAAAGCAGGAAATCCTTCACCCGGTGATGAGCAGAGATTATTCTCATAACAACTGACCTTGGTGTCACCTGACCTGCATGCATCTCGCATGCACCTTGGAACAGGCATTTTGACAGTTCAATAATTCAAACAATGAAAGTTATCGTCGCTCTTTGAGCACGTTCTTTCACTGAGGACTCCTGCTCAGGGCTGGTTATTAAAAATTATTTGAAAGAAAAATATTCTCCTGCTCTATTATGCGTTGTTCGACTTTATTCAAAATTTTCGAATATTCGCACACACGTGATGTTTACAGAGATCTGATGCGTTCCCAGCTCCTATTTGAGGGGCACGCAAGCCTTAACACTTTGCTAAAACCATGCCTGCCCTAAAATATTGGAAGCAAAGCAAGAACAACTCCCTCTTCGTTCATACAAGTCCTGCATAGTTGAGTGCAAGAAAACGTTCTTTGATAACTCTGTTTAAACTATGAAGCAACACAATTGACAGTAGACTCGTTGCATGCATAGAGTGTCTAAAAATGATTGAGGAAGTTATTTAGCTACTTTTTTAGCTCCATGGGGATTTTTTTGGCTATTTCTAGCTGCTTTGTCACGGCACTCTAGGTATTTTTTCGCTCCGACAATATATGTACGTTTTTTTTTACATTTTACAACGTGGCCTCGACACTGCGGCAAACTCGCGTCCTTCAAATTAGAAGGAGGACACCGTACTCGCTAAGCTACGGTGGTGCAGTAAACCACATTGATTACTACAAATAAAATCACAGTAGCTACTTCTTTATTGTTTTACTTTCATTTCTCCCCAATGAGTGGGCCGTGCAAACAACCTCTGGGAAATGCAGGGAAGAATATCTGCTGTGTGCACCGTTGGAGTCTATTCCCTCCAGAGCAGATTGACGCAGCTGACGAGGCCATCGACGCTCATCGTTTGTGAAGCGCGTCCGAAAGGGAAGTTGAGCAAACAGAGCGTGCAACCGCCAGCGCATGCTAGCTCCATCTCGCTTCAGCTTGCTCTGCAGTGCGTACGAGCGAGGTGACATCGTTTGTCACCTCCAACTATAGTTCCGCCTTCCCGCTTGTATTTTACTCCAGTGCCCGTTACGATGAAAGTATGTGTTAGGCCAAACTACAGGCATGTTTACAGCGTAATCGTGCACTGTCGTAGCCAGTAAAGAGAAAAAAGAAGGAGGTGGGGAGGGGGGTGTCCAGCTACCCCACTCCCCATTTCCTTCACGCCCCACCCTGAAAAATTATGACGTCCAAGGGCGTATGGTTCAGCAGAATAGGAAAGGTTGAAAGCACGCGCGATGCGTTGGTGGTGTGTTTGGTTGCTTCAATACGTTTCGTTGGCCTGAAAAGTTCGTCTATCAATATGACATATCGTAGCTTTACATGATCTACCCAAAGCGACGACACCGATATATATATATATATATATATATATATATATATATATATATATATATATATATATATATATATATATATATATATATATATATATATAAGGGAAGGAAGTGTATACCTAAGGGCTCGTTTTTTCCGTGTTTTGACACAATGTTAATGAGATCTAACAGACAGTAATGCCAAGGAATGTATAGGGGAAGTTATTAGAACCAATGGAATGTAAATAAGAAGAAAGAAAAGTGGGTGAAAGAATAACCAGCCGAGAGCAGGAATCGAACCTACGACCTTCGAATAACGCGTTCGATGCACTGATCACTGAGCTATCATAGCGGCCTTCCCTCCACATATATATATATATATATATATATATATATATATATATATATATATATATATATATATATATATATATATATATATATATATAGTCTCGGAGGGATAAACCGTAGCTACAGGTAAGCGCTCGGTTCCTGAACCCGATATACTTGCCATATGGCTTCATTCTTAAGTACGCAATGCACAGCGAACTCCTTTGAGCGGTAGTCTTTTGCTTTTAGCATTCCTGCGAGGGCTTTGTAAAAAAAGATGAGGTTAAAAAGAAGGCCTGTCTATAGTAGAATAGCGTATAAGCATGCGATGCGTGTTGCTGTGTGCATGCTTCAAAGGGAACGCTCTTTGACTTCTTCGGTATTCACTTGACGGTCTGTGCGGACATACAAAGGAAGGAAGACACAGCCACCCATGCGATCGTCAATCGGTTAACCTTTTGTTTGTATGACTGGAATGTATCACAAGAATACCCAGTATCCTTCAAAACCCTGCCGACAAATACCAGTATAGACGCTTCGCAAACGTGACCACTTAAGCTTTAGATACCGCACCTCACTTGACTCCAGCAAACACGTCCTCTCCATTCCCGAAACTTCCTTTTCGAGCCGTTTTCGAGGTGCCAGTTCTCAGTATATGTCGGATACTACGAACGACAATATATAAATAGAGTAAATGCATTTGTTATCTTTCCCGTGTAACAAGCCGCTCAGTACACACGTGAGGCCGGATCTTCGCATAGATTTTAAATTCCACGCCCGCTGTGTTCCAGGAGGTCAAATAGAGAAGAAACATCTCGCGAGCACTTTGTAAGCTACCAAGACGAGAACAAAAACAATATATAGAAAGGCGTTTTCGGGCCAGAGAAATCGCATGAGCCCATGAGTTCGTCCGCCTGCTCTCTGAACCGGTACCGTTTATTGTAGCCGTACACACACGGCGACTTCTTCACTCCCTTTTCCTTGCTGAACATTGATATTTAGTACTTCATTTTTTCATGTTTCATACTTCAAATTCATATTTAGTAATAATAATAATAATAATAATAATAATAATAATAATAATAATAATAATAATAATAATAATAATAATAATAATAACCATTACGCCACACGTCAAGCGCGCTGCTATGCACGAAGATTAAACGCTAAACAGCAGCAACTATATACAGCGTCCCCAAAAGATTCAAACGCATTTGCGTCTGCCGCATATGTTGGTTCCTATCAAAATACAAGTGATGCACCATCCACAGGAATCGAGAAGGCGGTGAAGCCGTTTTTGACGCTTCAACGACATGCGTTTTCTCGAAACCCTTCAGCCCTTCACACGGCGACCTTTCGGGCGAGATGCGTCACGGAAGTTTTCCCGCCTCGCAGTCTCGCTGCAGCCACCGGAAGTCTTCGCAAAACATCGCAAAACGGAAACGCGTCTTTCTGGGACGCCCTCTTCACCTTAAACGAGGCACTTCCCGCGCAACGCACGAATTCGCGGGACGCCTGACGTCAGAGAAATTAAAGAAGGACACTAGTGAGGGCACAAGAGGTGCTCTAATAGATTGAAGTAAACAATACACGCGCAAGTACATGTGCACTGGATGATCTTATGGGATAAAAAAATGGCAGCATATCCACGGAGTGAATGACGGGGAGTGGGGCGAAGCATTCGTCCGTCCATTCGTTCTTGCTTCCGCCCGTTCCTGCGTACGTCTGTGTAACCATCCATGCGTCCATCCACCCGTCCGTGCGTGCGTCTGTTCGTGCGTCCGTCCCTGCGTTCGTCCATGCATCCGCGCCTGCGTCCGTTCATGCATCCATCCATGCATCTGTCTGTGTGTCCGTTCGTCCATCTATTCAGCACTCCAAGTACCACCATCTCGCATCTTTTCATCATATATTCTCTATATAGAAGCACCGCCATCCAGCGGACATTTCAAGGACTAAACGGGAGGTGGCACATGCACACTTTCTTACGGCTTGCGCTTCGGGTTTACTTCCCACCTTTAACCACCTCGAGTTCATGGCATATACTAGTTCACTGTATTCATGGCTATGTGGCCCAACGCTCGCTAAACCTTTCTAAAACCAAGGAGGTTACACCCAGAGAGTATAACGTAGCAAACCTTTCTTGTCAGATCGTGCTCAATGTACATGCCAATAGCTGCTAATGGGGATCGCAGCGTGGGCGTTACCTAAAGGCCGAATGCTCCTGTCTCTCATTCCCCCTTAGCAGCCATTAACATGTGCATTGAGCACTATCTTTTATTGTTCAACAACGCACAGAAGAAATCTCTCACCGGAACCACCTTGGAGGTCAAAATCGTAAGAACCGCTATTTCGGGTATGTGCCACTGATGGTTACGTACTACGAGAGACGCACAAGCCACGCCATAAGGAGCTTCGCCTCTAAAACGTACTCTGCATGGGGCACGTACTTTCTGCAGTCTACAGTGTATTTGGCTATGAGGGGCGTCACCAAGTGAGAATATATCTTCGGAGTACGTTTTACTGTATACTTGTGAGTTTACCTGAATCTAGGTGTACGCTATCTTTCTTACATTTCGTACCATCTAGTCCCCGTAGTCTACTATCGCACCCGCAATGGCTAAGAAGCCGCAAGACATGCACATATTCAACACCACGTGATGGGCGAATTTATTTTTCATTTATTTATTTATTTTATCGAGAACACACCTAATCGATTCGCATAGCAGACCAATTATAGAAGGTGGGACTCGCACGCAGTGAACATCCCGTTGTAGAACTGAAAAACAAGCAATAATACAAGCAAACAAATAAAAGAACACAAAATGAAGAGAAGTATAGAGAGTAGCCTCTTTGTGTATAGCGTAGCGGCTGCCACAGGAAATCCACGTCTTCTGGGGTGACAGCGATAAAGCGAACGTTTGAATGACAGCTATAGTACGGCAAACTGGTTTGCCATCTACGAAAGGCTGGCGCGGCAGCCGGCAAACTTCGAACACGGTCATCAGAGAACGGGACTGACATTCCATTGGTCACTCGCCCACTCGTTCGTTCAAGCTCCGCTTCCGTCATACCTGGACGGCACTCTAATGGCCGACGTCTCGAAGTCTAAAATCACATTATTAGCTCGCGCACAGGTTTCCCGTGTAAGGAAGCGCGCGCAAAAGAAATGTAAGACAAGTAAGCGAAGTGTCAATGAAAGACAGCTAACGCCTGCTGCATCGATTAACGAGTCGGAAAAGACTGACTGACAACGGCATGCCTTTACGTTTTCGTCTCGTGAAGTGCAGCTAGCTGTCACTTCCTTTTATTGCATTTGTTGTCGTTCTGTATACCGGCATTTCACGGACACTGTGGTACTGCAAACAAATGTGCCGGCTGATGCGTGCCATGATTTTAAGAGCTCAATAGACACTGAATGCCAAGTTTAAAATGCACTGAAGGCGTTCCCTGAACTATACATACCCTTCCTTTTTTTATATGTCACCGTTTTATGCGCTGTTTTGCGCTTATTACTGCAACAGTCTACAAAATATGGTAACCATGATGACATTGCAATAATTTACTCTTTTTTATCTAGACGCTTCTCAAATACGCACAACCACTATAAAATGCGCAGTTTGTATGCACGAATACTTAAAAAAGAACTGTGCACCACCAATCAAGCAAGAACTTCGTATGACGCCGCCAACAATGACGAACTACAAGCACGCATACACTGCGTAACCTAAGATTGAACCAATACATTTACGGGTATATATAACGTTTTTTTGTTTTGTTTAGGTACATGCGCAACACATAATATTATATAGCTTTCTAGTTTATTGATCTCCGATTTGGTCATTAGCCAATGGCGCACACTGTGGAACTGAACCCTTAAATGTCGTTGAATACGTGTCATTCCCATGTGTGCTGTGGTAAACCGGTCAACAATAGTCTTTCCTTGGTGTAACACTTGTATCAAATATTGCCTCTGTTTAAAAACAGCGGTTAACAATTTTGGAGTACTTGGTACTTTACTATATATGGGAGAGCATAACGCCAACCCTTGGGCATCACTCTTGATAAGACCATGCCTATACACAGAAGGTCTCCTTCGCGATATTCGTGTTGTCACCGCGTAGACGTGTGACGCTGCGCATTCGTCCGATCTGACATTTGCATTTGATCGTGAACCATGGGTGCTCTGCACGTGCACAAAGGTAAGCACTATGAATGAAACATACGACTGAATGAATGAGACTCGTGAATGAAACTTCAAAACTTCGAACTCAGAACTTCAAACTTCAAATTCCAATGTAGCCGATCTCGTGGTATACAAACAGAGGTTGCGTGTATTACACGTCGAACTTGTATACAGAATAAATATAAAATGCAGTTGTTACGCATTTGTCGTATACTTAGTTGTAGAACAAGCTTGCTATTGAACATTTTCACAAAAGCATCATATCGCACATATTACAACACATGAAATGAATGCGATATCTTGTGATTATCTTTCCTTCACTCATCAACGAGTTCACGCGATTCAACCGCGGTATAAGCTACATTTTTTTTTTCGATCTACGGGGGACGCAAAGCAGCGGAGAGGCGACGGGAACGACAAGGCTGCCACGTTGTACTGGAGGATTGCGTCGGATAGCAGTGCGAAATATGACGATACGCCGCAACCTAAGATAGCTGCCTGTTGGCGAGCTCGCCTTGATTCTTTCCTGCTCGGCTATCGAAGCGGCCACGCGTGACTTGGGAGTAGGATGCGCACGCACCTATAGGACACGGCGCCCGCTGTTGAGCCTTCATCGAAATTCCGCTATGTCTCAGCGCAGGGAAGCCTCCCAGAAGAAGAAGAAGAAGAAAGGTGGGAGTCAAGTTTAAAGCAACAAAAAAGAAGTAGGCGTTCGCGAAAAAAAAAGAGCCTTGCTGGAAACGTTCGAAAGGTGGTCGCACTGGCAGTCGTCACAGCTTTGGATGAACGATAAACGAGAGAAAAGAAAAAGAATGCAGTTGGCCATAGTTTTACTTGCTTTGTTGCTGTGGCCATGCCACACGGAAGCAGCATTTGGATTTTGCGAGCAGCTCCTTTTCGATGTAGCTGTGAGACGAGTGAGACAACCTCCAGTGTTCCCACTTTAACGGTCAAACGTGCGAATTTCCGCATACCGCACGACCTTGTCTGGCGTGACAACGCATGCTTAAGCTGCAGCACCTTATACGGGCTCGGCATTGAAGTCACTCAGCACAACGATCGGAACCTCACTGTTCCGCGTTTCCACCAAACAACCATGAGGCTGGTGTGAGGAGAACATAAGCCGCAAAACACCATAACCCATTCCAACGTGGTTTATGTGTTTTTATAGCAGATCTTTATAGTGTAGTATCATGCATGTCGTTTCGTATACATTTCACGTGACGGTATACCGTAGCGAAAATGCGGAGCAGGAGCAGCAGTGTGCGATTAATTAAGCAATGACCCGTCCCGTCGGTGATTTTGGCCGATCAGAGAAGATGTATACCCGTCCTTTAGCCAATCAGAGACGACGAGATGGCGAATTCGACGTCACAGAACTTGATCGTGCCTAGAACAGAAGTCGAGTTATTGAACATGTTTAATCAACGGTGAAATTTTATCGCTATAATTTAGTATTGATGTATTCGGATTTCAATCGCATGTCTATGTCTAAATATTAATGAGCCTAAACATCAAATTGATGTTCGTCTCCTAGACACTTTCCAAAATGGACTTAAGTGCTACCGATAAGGTTAAACGAGGCCGACTACAAAACAGCTTTGCCACAAAAGCAGAGAAATCTATGGGGCCACCCAGTCGACAGATGAGCGATAGCGGCTGGTTTACAACGTCGTATGGGTGTCAGGCTTTCTTATATAGATGGAGCCTGAGGGAACGCGATTGCAATAAGATAACTGTTTAGAGGAACTGAACGATTGTTTCTTCGTGTCGTCTTAACTTATTCGTTTGCAAACTAATGCCTGCCATGACACGCAAGAACACACGCTGGAACCCTATAGGCTCTTCGGAGGGACACCGCCATCAGCGTTCACAAGAATTTATTCCAAGTGCTATTTCTATGGCTAATAAATTAACACTCACACCATGTTTTATTATAGCCATGCACTGTATGTAAAGCGCTCATGTACTGCTGCGAGTGTATACACGCTTCCGCCGAAGTCGTGGCTGATTGGTCCGCAGTACATTACGCGAGTGCGCAAGGCAACGTGATATAAAAAAAAAAAACACTTGGGTGCGGCAATGCCAACCCTCACCGTGCACATTGCGATATCGTTTCGGCCAAGTGTTTCTTAGTTCACGCGAGAAAGGGATAAGCACCCACTACAGGCGCCGTAAAAGGAGAAGCGCCCTTGGCATCACGCGAGAGCTGAACTGTTCAAGGTCTCCGCAGCGTTACTGAGACCTTCCAATTACTCTCGCGTGATACTGACCCGATCGGCACGCGCGGCAACGCCAGCACAGGGCGAGTGGTCACTAATGTATTTGTCTTATATTTTTTTACTTTATTTTTACATACTGCAGCGCACTTTTTGGCTACAGGAGGGAACTTTGTCTACTTCAGAACACAAACAGAAAGGCAATGCCATGCAAGTAAAAGGGAAAGAAAAAAGACAAACAATCAAACTACAATAAAACGTTTAATAAAGAAAGCGCGAATCAATTGAACCTTGTTTCCTCAATGCAAGAAGAACAGTGATACACTTGACACACGACCAGAACAATACTTTGCTGTAACCCCCCCCCCCTTTTTTTTTGCTTTGAAGGATTGTTTCAAAAAGGAGCTGCGTCGATGACACACGGCCCCGCCCTTAAAGGAATGCCGATTTAGATTTGCGCGCGGGAAGCTGCGAATGCAGAAAATTCTATGTTCAAAGCCAAATTCTAGATTAAGCTTAATTGCCCGTTTAGGGAACGTTTCTACATAAAATAGGCTTCTGCTAGATGGCTTGACAACCACAGTTTCGACTTTCTCATCATGGAGCTTCGCGGACCACGTCGCGAACTTCAGAAGAAGAAAATGAGTCATTGCATGATTCCCCGCTAACAATTGACCTGTCTTTGTTACAGATAATTCGTAAATAAACTTACTTAAGTAGTATAATCGAATGAAATGCTTCCTTTGAGAGTAACGTCGAACGTATATATATTGTTAAAATAATATTACACGTTATGCTTCATATTTTGTGTCTTAAATGGCAGTTTTCTTTTCTGTATCCAACTTGCATATATTGGCAAAATAGGTTATAAAATGGGGGCTCGTTTCGAGAGCTTCGCTGGGGTGTCGACAGCTGCCAGAACAAGGAAACCGCTGCTTCTCCCAGTTAATCTCTCCGTTAGCACCGCTATAGTAACGCAAGAGCCGAGTGAACGCGGCTCTCTAAATGCAGCACCTAGGCTCTAAAAGAGGAAAGTGACAACGATACCGGGGACATTCCCAGCCACTGAAAGTGAGACGAGTGTTATCCGACTTGGAAGACCCCGAAGTGCAGTTCATCTACACGTGGAGCAGAATGTAAATAAGAAGAAGAACGACTGACGGCTGTTCAGGAAGCCTCCTGCTTCGGCAGCAGGTTAAAAAGCACATTCACCGCGGAAGCGCATTAACTGCCTTGTCTGGAATTTCAGACTCCTAGCTGACCTATAGACTGACGGGGCGGGTATACAGTGTGTTTACAGCTGTTTAGTTCGAATGGTGGCAAGAACTGCAATAACAAGAACAATGGAAATGATTGATTGATTGATTGATTGATTGATTGATTGATTGATATGTGGGGTTTAACGTCCCAAAACCATCATATGATTATGAGAGACGCCATGGTGGAGGGCTCCGGAAATTTCGACCACCTGGGCTTGCATGCTTAAAGTGCACCCAAATCTAAGCACACGGGCCCACAGCCTTTTCGCCTCCATCGGAAATGCAGCCGCCGCAGACGGGATTCGATCCCGCGACCTGCGGGTCAGCAGCCGAGTACAAGAACTGGAAAGCAATCACGGCAGCTATGCGTGAGCAAAGCTTCACCCCTTTTATCATGCACACAGAATTAGAAAAAAAAATATGAAAAATGTGAAAAAAGCGAGAAAAATATACGAAAATGTACTGAATATACCTTGAAAAAATATACGGGCAAAACATCCTGAAGACATCGTGCGAAAAATGTAAATTTCTACAAAGCGACGCTCGCGTTATTTGTATGAAGGTCAGACATGTGGAGGTGGCGTGCATGCAAGCCAATAACGAGGCTGCGTTCTGTCATTCCAATTTAGTCTTCGCGTGTTTGTGCTGGTTAGGGGGCGTGTGAACGACTTCCTCTTCCGGCGAACTAGCTCAGACGATGATGACAAACGGTCAAGTGGGCATTACGCGATGCATGCACAGCATATACGACATGCTTATATCGGTCAAAGTGACGGGAATGCGGACGTGCGCACGTGTAATTTACGAGGTAGAGTTATATTCTACAGGCACCCTATAGTGGACCAGAGGGCGCGACGAAGCTCTTTGGGCCACCTCAGCATTGTTGGTACCGACCGCCAGGGACACTGAGAAAATGGAACGCTTGCTGAACACAGTGACACGCTGAAGTGTCAGTGCCCTTTTTGGAACGTTTCAAAGAACGCTTCCTGGGCGCTTACATAATCAGCTGTGACCCCCTTGCTCACAACTAAAAAAAAATATGCACGTGCAAGTTCGGTTTCGCTATAGGCTGTGTGTTGCGGCGCTACCATCAGACAGCAATGTCGGGTGCCTATACTCGCCACTTAGCACGTCACCGAGTTAAATAAATCACTAGTCGTTTTTTATTCGTCTCCAAAATGTAAAAAAATAACCCAACGGGAAGTTTTAGAATTTAGTCCGTATGAATGGCGTTTACCTTGGTACGCACACACTATTTTAGAATGATCATTATGCCCGAACCTAAGAGGTGGGCGTACGACTCATGCGCAGTGGCGACGAATGCGGACCCGTATAGCTAGCTTTGAATATAAACCCGCATAACGTTTAAAACAATTTGTCAGGAATTCGCAGCATTATGTGATCCAAGTGGTTCGGTTCTAAGTCAAGAAATGCAGCGGGCTCTTCAATGCAAACGTAACACTTAGAACGGACGTTTAATTGGAGCTCCTTCAAGCTGGTCGCTTCTTAAATAAGTGCCTTTATTTGTTCTTTCCCATTTATTCGCGCTGTGGAGCGGTTTACTTCACTAGAAACGTAGCATTGCATGTCAGCCTCCGGCAATGGCAACTAGACTATCATGGTGGGTTATGCTTGTTTCTCCTGAAACCTAATTGATTGATATGTAGGGTTTAACTACCCAAAACCACCATATGATTATGAGAGATGCCGTAGTGGAGAGCTCCGGAAATTTCGACCACCTGGGGTTCTTTAACGTGCACCCAAATCTGAGCACACGGGCCTACGACATTTCCGCCTCCATCGGAAATGCAGCCGCCGCAGCCGGGATTCGATCCCACCAACTGATGGTCAGCAGCCGAGTACCTTAGCTACTAGACCACCGCAGCGGGGCTTCTCCTGAAACCTAGTACCTCAATGTTGCTGGATAATGAATGCATTCAGCATTTTCTGGCATAAATAAGAAGTTGTGTAGACAGGTACGCAGAAAAATGGGAGATCAGGTACAGTCACCATGAAAAAGTCAAGACAAACAGCAACAGGATGCATTGGCGAAAGATAGTGGTACAGCGTAAAAAAAAAGCCAAGAAACAAGATGAAGCGCCCTTTCTTAATTCCGCTTTTCTCTTCATACTACCCTCTTAGCGCCAGTATGCAGATGATTTTTTTTCTATTTCCTTTATGTTGCATTACAGGCATCCTGTAAATGGGCTCATTAACTGTTTTTGCTTTGTTTTATTCCGAGATCCAGAAAAGTGTCCAAAACACGCTAGTGGTTTAACTAGAAGAGTTCAACAAAATAACGTATACATATTACTGAGTTCAACACCGCACCCAACTACAGAGAAAATACGCACATGTACAATTCGACAATCGGATCCCCCGCAGCCATGAAATGACCATTGTTGCATTCTATGCACCAACACAAAGCAAAAACAAAACGCCAATGGTGCCCACAGCTGCTGACAGGTCGTCTCTATACACACACCGCAACGTATATTCTGAGATGTTCAACAAGCGCAACTTCCAGACGGCATAAAAAGAGGGGGCAGACTCTCTGGGTGTAACGAGTGACGTATATTGTGCACAACTTTGCGTATAGAGAAGGCCCAGATGGCAGGGTGATCTTCACGTTTCGTTCCTTCGCAGCGCCTGCAAGCATCGTCGCTGTGTTCGCGTCACGCATGCACGTCCTTATCGTTCCCGGATGAAAGAGGCGCATAATAAGCGGTGTACCGGAAGCAGAAAAACAGTCGATGTGGTGTAAAGTTGCGTGCTTGTAATACGAGTCTGCTGCGCTGCCTCGAGGCACACTCGGGCCGTAAGCAACAGCATTTTGCTCCAGTGAAAACCGACAGCGTCACTGTTATTAACATATGGACTGTTTTCCGCAAGACATGGGTGCCGCCATCTTGGGCAATGTTTTCTTCTTTTTGTATATCACGACGCAAGTTATTAAGGCCATGAACCAACCCAACCGTTTGCAGATGTATGCGTCTACCATAACACTGTTCGTGTATAGTTGTTACAAGCCCGATACGGTGGCACTCAGAGCCATCCCTAAAAGAGCCCATGCAGATGACACGTGAGTGAGTGTGGACTTGCGTTTGTAGTTGAAGGGGAACGGTGTTGTATCAAGAAAAAAGATTAAACCACCTCGCACTAAAGGCAACTATGAGTAGCACGCGAGTCCATGTGTTGACTTAGTGTTCGGTTCATCACGGGCTTCTATCCCGATGTTAACGCGCTCTTGCAAGAGCACACCATAAATTCACTGTATACAGTTTCTGTTTCTGTTACCCATGTCAGAAAAAAAAGCAACGCCTCTTAGGAGGCGCTGGATAAAGATGCACTCCTCTTTTAAATGTCTGTGTGGTGTCACGCCACATGATGAATGACAAATGGAATGCAATGTGTGTGAAGGGAGGGGGGGGGGGGGCTTGATTGCTTGCGTGCATGTTAGTGACGCAAAGAACACGCACCCCTCAACATTCGCCTTCGGCCTGGCCGACGGCCCCGCCGCGGTGGTCTAGTGGCTAAGGTACTCGGCTGCTGACCCGCAGGGCGCGGGTTCGAATCCCGGCTGCGGCGGCTGCATTTCCGATGGAGGCGGAAATGTTGTAGGCCCGTGTGCTCAGATTTGGGTGCACGTTAAAGAACCCCAGGTAGTCTAAATTTCCGGAGCCCTCCTCTACGGCGTCTCTCATAATCATATAGTGGTTTTGGGACGTTAAACCCCACATATCAATCAATCAATCGGCCTGGCCGACCACCCGATCTTGATCGCTAGATTTACGGACCGTTACACCGCTCACTGTCAAACGTCACGCATGAAGCAAAATAGTATGTGAATGCGACACCATCGTGTAATATGCCTAAAGGTAGGCTTTATAAATGAAATAAAAGAAAATGAGGCTGTAATTATTACATTACACTTGGGTTTCAATGTCTCAAACCCACATTACTATAACATGAGAGACGCCGTAGTGGAGGCGACATGCGGATTCACAGCGCACCTCAGCATTGCCAGAAGAACACAAGCCTATCCTGATAGTTCTTCAAGCACTATTAGACACACTTCGAGTGTTCTTCGGCAGGCTGAATTGCCACACACTGTCATGCCGTACAACAGCTACTGGACGTTCTACGTCCAGTGCTTGCAAGCCTTCAGAAAGCACCATGAACCGACGATCTACAGTGGAACGTGATACGCCTGAAGTCCTGCGTCCGCTACATTCAAACGCAGCAGTCTATAGCTTAAGCTCGTGTGTTTTTTTATGTGCTCTTCTTTCTATGTCTCTTTTCATCCCTTAATCCCCTTCTCCCGGTGTAGAATAGCAAACCGGACGCTCACCTGGTTGACCTACCTACCCACCTGCCCACCTACCAACCCACCTGTGCGAACATCACGTTAGCTAACTGCCGTTAATATTTAACAACTACGTAGAAGCTCATACATCTAATCAAGACGTGGAAAACTATATCAATAAATGCTAATAAAATACTTCCTTCAAACAAACCCATTTGTTAGCCACTTTTAAGAACACTGCTTCTTAAGTAAGTTTTTGCAACAATTAAAGAGGTCATATACTCGTACAGGCGTCCATACCAAGAACTCAGTGATTCTCGTAGTGATAGTGATTCGAATAAGCACTTTTAAGAGAGAAAGAACAAAAGAAAAGGAAAAGCAGGAAGATTAACCTGACGAGCGTCCCGTTTACTACCCTGCACTGTGGATTAGGGAATGTGGTTTAAAAGGAGGGGAGAAAAGGAGAGCGCTGATCGTATACAAAGAAGTACAGTCAATCAGTCACTGAGGGTGGAGCTCCTCTGACTCCTCTGACTTCAGCGTTTAGTCACGATTGGGAAACCTTGGCCTTGGAGAGGGTCGTGGACGATCCGTGGGGACTATGGAAGCGCTGAAAGCACTGTATTGAGAACATCCAGCAGTTTCAGGGCAGTTCAGGCTGTCCAAGTATTTAGCGTATTCAAAAGCATCAATATGGTGCCCAGAAGATCGCATAGCGTTGAAGGACTGTACTGGTCTTTTTCAGGCAAGGCACTTTTTAAAATTTCATTTGGGATCATCAGGCTCGAGCAATGCGCACTCTATAACAGTGATGAAAGCAAGGTATTATGTATATTCCGGTCTCATGACGCGCCTTCCGATCTCGTTTTTGAGGTACGCAAATAGGGCCATAGCGTGGATTTTCGTCTATTAAATAACCTAAAATAACTCCAGACGTGCAAGATTGTACAACACCTCGTAGCACGTTCTATCCTAAGTATACATATTTAACGGACATAACTGCAGCGCTTTTCCGCAGGAGGATGGTGTTTAAATATTGCCTGGGAATGGGGCCGCGAGCCGCGTAATTAAGACCGAAAAAGTAAGAGGAAGTTACGCGATATCCCATATGAGCATTCTTAATCATTACGGTGTACTTAATTGCGGGCTGCGACGGTTACTGAAGTTAACTCAGAACGGTCTTTCTTTTGTTCTCATTCCCCGTTTGTTTCGCAACAGGCAGGAAGCGCTAGTGCGCAGGATAAAGAGTATTAAGGAAAGCGGTATCTATTTTCGATCAAAGAAAGCGAGCTCCCTATGTAACTCATGTCCAAACTTAAGCGGCTTCCTCTGCAAACGCCGGATTTAGGTTGCAGCCATGTTGCGAATATAAGCGCACTCGGAAAAAGAGCAGCTATATCGAGAGTCGCCCAGAGTGATTATGCAAATTGCCCAACGAATTTGTGCACTTATCTCGAGTTGCCTACTTATATAGCCTGATGTACACAGTCCTCGACTGTACAGTTAGGTCTAGCTATACACTCGTGCAATCTCGTTCGGCGCGTTACGCGGCGTGACTGCATAAGCGTGACGTGGCGTGGCTCTCTTGGAGGTGTAACCAATTCCAGCTCGTATACGCGAATGCGAAAGCGTAAGCGCGGGGGCATGCTTACAGTTTACGCTGCTGCATGCACTTGCAATGAGAGAGCAGGGGCATGTTAAGCGACGCGCGCCAGTTGAAAGTGTTAGCGTGCATACATAGAGACGAGACGCCGATGTCCTTGCTTCGTCTACGCGCGTATAACTCCTTTCCTGTCTGTGCGAATGTTTGTCATGATCGCATGCGTGTCTGCATGCGAAGACGACTGCAACACGCGACGTCGTCTGTTAAGGAGCACTTGGCATCGGTACCTCCGAAAGAAAGGGCTCGCTGTGGGAAAAAAAGTGAGTGTATACATGCACAAATGCAAAAAAAAAAGGAGGCGTAACCAACGAGGAAAGACTCGAGACAGAAAAAAAAGAGCGTGCCCTTCGTGTCATTGAGGCCTTTTTTAGTTTTTTTTTATTTCAGTAAGCATGTACGAACAAGCCCGAAGATTTAGTAAGTGTGCATGTTCTTAAAGTTCTTCTGGAAATTCTTGCGCAAAGGACGTTCGTATGTGAGTATATATATATATATATATATATATATATATATATATATATATATATATATATATATATATATATATATATATATATATATATATATATATATTCCTCTTCCACTCGGGCATCTCGTTCGGCGCGTCACACACGTCTCGATGAATGACAAGTCAAGGCTACGTCCTTGCGAAGATCCAAATAAGGATACCTCCCCAGCCGAGACAACCTATTGAAACTAACCGACAACGAAATAAAGGCAATGAAAGTATAAAGCACAATATTTGTAGGCTGTAGCTGTAGTGTAGCAATTATGTAACAATAACACTAAGAAAAATGAATAGAAGTAATTGAAGGGGACGAAGAAACAACTTGCCGTCTGTCGGTACCGAAGAACCTCTCCAACCTTCGACTGACGCGAGTGTCACGTCTGAGTCCTTGAGCACTGAGCTCGTATTTCCGATACGTTTGCCTACTACGTGGGCGACCGCAATACCGACACGCACTGAACCCACACGCGTGCTCAGAGTTGTCTTTGCTCCGTCAAGTCCTGGCTGGCGGGCCGCTTCTCGGCTTGCACGAGGTGTGTAATTACAGTCCCACTGCTTTCGGCCTCGTCGCCCCCGTACAGGTATGCACCGCGGAAGCGTTTCCTGCATGAAGCGTTCATTCTCTTCTCGTTTGCGTACACCTCTCGCGATTCGCGTCCTTCTTGCGCCTATATGTAAACACGTTCGTCAGATATACTTCCATGCATAAGCACGGCGTACGTTGGGTTACGCGTACTCCATAACAATCTGCTGTTGACATCTCGTTTAGGAACTTGCGACGCGATGAAGGACGCGCAAACACTGGGGTTATGCGGCTCGTGTAGATATGAAGGTCGCCGATAGCAAGGGGAGAGTGACTTACGTAACGATGCGCACTTTGTTCCTTACAAGATAAGAGCTGACTGTCACTCACTCTGGGTCGTCGCAAATGAACATGTAGTAAGTAAACATAAAAACCCATACGGTCCCTCACGCATTTTCCTGAGGCAACCATGCAGAGAGCAAAGACATCTTCTCTTTCTTACGATTCCATTGTATTAACACGATAGCGTTAAAGAGCTCGTTCAGTTCGAATTCCGGCGTCGGTGTAGGATTTTTCGCTGATAAGCAACGTTGCTTATCACCGAAAAATCCTCATCTTGTGCGTGAACAACAAATCTAGAAAAATGCAAATAAAATAAATAATAACAAATTCTGGGTCCAAGTGGGAATCAAACCCCGGTAGTTTGTGGCAAGCGAGTGTTCTACTACACAGCCACTACACAAGCGAGTGTTCTACTACACAGCCACTTGCGAATACAGTGCTCTTCTTTCTATAAAGTCTCTTTTCATCCCTTAATCACCTTTTCTTGGTGTAGAATAGCAACTTCATCTGCTTGGAAATGCCGTTGTAGTAACTTTCATGCTTTACAATCCGACGCGTTCTCTAAGCATGCTCCTCATTACAACATGAAATATTGCCGTAATAATGTGTGGTACAAGCGTACATTGCGAAAGGGCGTCAGAACATGTAATTATCATGACTTCATGGTTTAAAGCCAGTGACCCTCTACGAAAGGCACACACGTTGCTGCACCTACTCCCTCAAGGCCATGTAATGGGTGCATGCCCCGCCGTGGTGGTCTCGTGGCTAAGGTACGCGGCTGCTGACCCGCAGGTCACGGGATCGAATCCCTGCTGCGGCGGATGCATTTCCGATGGAGGCGGAAACGGTGCAGGCCCATGTGCCCAGATTTGGGCGCACGTTAAAGAACCCTAGGTGGTCTAAATTTCCGGAGCCCTCCACTACGGCGTCTGTCATAATCGTATGGTGGTTTTGGGACGTTAAACCCCGCATATCAATCAACGTAGTGGGTGCATAGCAAGTTTGAAAAGATTTCATGCATTAAGTGCTTGAAGTACGGACCAGGGACAGGATATCGATATCGCGTTCAATTCTTAAGAGTGAAGCTAAAGGATCCCCCAATCTTTGATATCCCACCCGGCCAGGAAGCTGAACGTATACTGGTACACCACTTCCAAAACCGAAGGCTTTAGTAGAAACTTTCCGCACATACCGTTGTTTTGCATAGCCTGTGTGATCGGCCCACTCGCTACCAAGCAGTGGCGTTTTGTGATGACGTCATCGTGTGACGTCACAAATATTGGACCACCTGAGACGTCACGATGACGCCATGGGGTGACACCATCGCACGAATGTGATTTTTCGTCTCACTCGTGTTGACGTCGTTAACGCCCCCGACTGTCACTTGTCGCGTTTGATGATCTAGGCATCAAAGGTTTTGTTCTTGTTGAACAAAATACAATGCGAAAAAATCAGTAACCTTATTTTCGAAATCAAATGTAGTAAAGGTGGGGAAAAAATGAGGTTACAATGCAGGAAAACTGACAATAAAAGTGTCTGGTTGGGTATACCCTTCAAAGGGGAGACATAAAATATCAATAGGATGAGAGTGCGAAGCCAAACTTTTTTTCGACCAGGGCGTAGGGGGAGGGGGCACCTTTTGGAATGGTCATTTTTCACACTATGTCATAGTGAAAAAAATTTTGGGGAGGGGGGGCACGATTCTAGAGTTACTGTATATGCTACCTTAAAAGGTATCATATACAGTAACTCTGCATGGGCCCGGTGTGCCACGCTCCTGGTGGTAAGTTGAAAGTTGCTGAAAGACATCGCTAGGCTGCACTGCAGGACAGCGATTGAACTGCTCAGTGATGCAGTCTGTATACAGTGTTCTGGTGCTGCAGTCACTACTTGTACAGTGCATCACTCGACGCAGTGGTGCGAACACTGAATCACTCGGTCATGCACACACGCCCCGTGCGTCATGATCGCATTGAATGAAATCGTGGGACATTTCCTAATTTTTCAGAACCTCAAAGCATATTTCCTAAATGTACACGCGTTCTAAATAGATGTGCCTGACATATTCTTCCACGCACGTCGCGTTGTTTACAGATGCTCCGACTCTATACTAAAGATTGTCTGCCAACATCTGGCGTTCGCCCACCCACGCTCTCGTTGAAATGTAAATGAACGTCATCCGACACATTTGAAACGGTGCCGCACGTGCAAAATGGAGTCCACGAGTGTACATCGAAACGGCCATAGAGACCAAGGTGCAAACATGCGTTCTCGCTGCAGCATGCCATCCGCATAACTTTCGTGTCCCACGCTCCGCGCACGCTAGTGCGCCACGGCGCAGAGGCGTGCACGGAATTACGCGCACAAGTGCGAAGGTGCGTGCTCACACCTGTGGCCTCGTTGTGAATGAAAAGCTCGTAGCGCAGGTATAGTTCATGTGTGTTCTCTGTTCAGTAAAACTTCATTTCTTCCAGCTTTCTGCGCGATAACTATGTCTTCCCTGCGGGAACAGACCGAACTGCCCCCTTTATGCTTTATACCGCTCGCACTTCCTCCCACACACGAAAACTGTAAAGTAAATGAACAAATGCGCATACCACGGGTCGTCTGTAGTATGTCAGCGATAAAATTTTTCAATTTTAGGAACATCTTCGTAACCGCCACAGCAAGGGCATAGGCAGAAATTTTTTCGGAAGAAGGGGGGGGGGGGGGCGGTGTAAAAGGAACTTCCTAGATATGATCATTTTTAGGATGACTGCCATTTGGGCGTGTTGGTAAAGGTTCATGATGAGACAAGCGCACAAAAATACACACACTCAGAGAGATTGTCTGTGTCCTCTCTGAGTGTGTGTATTTTTGTGCGCTTGTCTCATCATGCTCTGCTCTGTATGCCATGGCGAAAAAAAAAATTGGGAGAGGGGGAAGCAACAAGGCTTGGTGCGCCACCCGCTTAGGGGGTGGCGCACCGAGCCACCCCCCCTAAGGGGGTGGCGCCATAGTGGTCTAGGGGGGTTATGCGCCATAGTGGTCTATAGGAGGTTATGGATTGTCACCGAACCTCTGCGGCGGCAGCTGCTTTTTTCGGCGGTAAAAATGCCTGGGTCCCATTTACATAGGTTTCAATGCACGACAAGATAGTCGATATTTCCACAGTCGTCCACTACGGTGTCCTCCATAATCATTTTGTGGTTCCGGGGCATCAAACTCCACAACTTTTTTAAAATTCTACCGAACATCTGTATATTTGCAATAATTTGCTTCTACAACGAAACTATACTTGCCGATATAAAACAGTCTTTTCTAGGCAAGGTCTTACGAGAACGGCTTTTGGGACACTGCTATAGTGCGATTACTTTACTACTATGAGAAGGAGAATCTCCAAACGACCAATCAGGTGAACTATTTTCCCTGCGATCACAACTTACAAAATCTGTATAGCGGAAAGTTTCCCCACACACGTAGCAAATATTTGCGAAGAAAGTATACCAATATTGCGCTTCTGTGTCACCTTTGACAGCGGTCTTCGAATGCGCGCAATGTGTGGATTTCGCATGATCGACCGATCGCACGAAAAATGCTAGTCCATTAGTTCATGCTTCTTTAATACATTCTCGGAGAAACACTAAAAGGTAGTATTTCGAAGCGATAGGCTACTTTACAAGGTAAAGGTCGAAGGGATGATGAAAGTGCTCTAGTGGTTCGCAGTAGAGTGCAGTGGTTTGCAATGATGGTTTCTAGTGGTTCGCAGTAGAATTCAGTATACGAGAGTCACAATTATGCAGGAGCATAAACAGTTGTCTATATTGTTAGGAACAGCAGAGAGGGTGAGAAGCAAAGACAAACGCAGCAACCAAATGTGGCATAGTGTGACATATGAAGTACGACGAGGCTATAGAAAACTTACAAGCATATACATATGGCACTGGCTTTAACAAAGAGTCACTCTATCGCTAGAAAATGCGTTGGTCCTATACAAACAACGCTAAAGCGGACGAAGGTGATGATTACAATGCGTACGTTCTCGAAACAAACAGGAGCCTAATGGGCTCGCCTTACCCTTACGTAATGTAAGAAGAGGTCGACGTGCATGCACTGTTAGTTTCCTTTCTTGGCTATCAGATAACACCACCGCCTCTTGTGTATCTCTGTGTTGTGCAGAAGTTGTTCGCTGGATTCTTTTCCGTTCGCTCACAACTGCGGCCACACGTATTGTAGCAAGAGAGAGAGAGAGAGAGAGAGAGAGAGAGAAGAAAGGTTCGGCAGATCCCAAGTACCTTGGGAATCGACGTTATGCAAAGCATGCGGAGGGAATGTGATCGTGATCGTATTGTAATTATTTTATTGAATGAGACATCACTAAATTACGCTAAATATATGTACGAATGTTGCACGCACGGACATATGTTGAAGAGTTGCAGATGTTTATGTAACCAGTTATTTACACTTGCGCAACGATACCAACAGGAACATGAGCATTATAGGCTAGCAACCTCAGAAGCGACAAGCTGGTATGAAATGTTGGTGCTCGCGAAACTGGTAGTGTCACGGACACTGCTACATAAATCAACTTCAGCCCATGGCACCTAACCCGACGCGACGGTTGTACAATAGGAGTATATATGTCATGTTTTTTTTAATTGGTTATGCCAGCACTGCAACCACGATTCGCGTTTCATGAACATTAGGGTCTATTTGAAATGTAGTTCTGAGACCTGGCGTGGCTTTGTGGTAGAATGCTTGACTGCAACACAAAATGATCGGGTTCTATTCCTTCTGGGACCCTTACGTTCATTATTTGCATTCGTCGGGTTAACGCTGCCAATGTCAGATTTTTCTTAACGCTCACGCGTTAAACTTGCCTATGTGGGTTCACGTCGTTACTGCGTAGATATTGTCAATTACCTGTTCCTCATACCCGCGGGCGGGTATGTGCCAATGTCTGTCGGAATGTATTTGACGACGTACGCGACGTAATTGTGGCATTATTAACGTCTTGACCAGCACGTCATATTCGTCAAACTATTTTATTCTCCCCCACTAATTTTGGTTCACGCCAAGTTAAGGGGGTGATTACGACAACACCCAGCCAAACGTAAGAACAGACAGACAGACAGACAGACAGACAGACAGACAGACAGACAGACAGACAGACAGACAGACAGACAGACAGACAGACAGACAGACAGACAGACAGACAGACAGACAGACAGACAGACAGACAGACAGACAGACAGACAGACAGACAGACAGACAGACAGACAGACAGACAGACAGACAGACAGACAGACAGACAGACAGACAGACAGACAGACAGACAGACAGACAGACAGACAGACAGACAGACAGACAGACAGACAGACAGACAGACAGACAGACAGACAGACAGACAGACAGACAGACAGACAGACAGACAGACAGACAGACAGACAGACAGACAGACAGACAGACAGACAGACAGACAGACAGACAGACAGACAGATAGATAGATAGATAGATAGATAGATAGATAGATAGATAGATAGATAGATAGATAGATAGATAGATAGATAGATAGATAGATAGATAGATAGATAGATAGATAGATAGATAGATAGATAGATAGATAGATAGATAGATAGATAGATAGATAGATAGATAGACAGACAGACAGACAGACAGACAGACAGACAGACAGACAGACAGACAGACAGACAGATAGACAGATAGATACAGATAGATAGATAGATAGATAGATAGATAGATAGATAGATAGATAGATAGATAGATAGATAGATAGATAGATGCCAAAAGTGCTTGCAGTACGCAAAGAAACGCTTCGAACTTAATGTATTCCAGCGTTCCTGCCAAGTGCACGCACTCGAATACTTCGACGCTCCATGTCGCGCGCTCTAAGTCGCGACGAGACCATGACCAATCGCCAGCGTCGAAACCGAAAAGAAGTTAATCTTCTTTTCAGCCAACGTTGCCACGGACTAAAATAAAGTACAGAATAAAGTTGATTCACGAGGAAGTGGGGAGACGTTGCAAAAGGCTGCAAGTAGCATAGCTTCATTTGCTCCTCTCACTTACGAACTAATGCTCTTCTTCCTTTTGTCCCGCGACACGCGCAACTTTCGTGGCTCCTCGGTTGCGCGCGACCTGCGAAAGACGGCGTTGGCGACGCACAACCACAATTGCGCGTCGCGGCCGGCGTCGCAAGACGAGGCGCCGCGCTTGGCTGCGCCTCCGGAGGCGCCAATCTGGGTCCGCCATCTGGCCGCGAAGGCCTTTCTCCGCCTCTTCTTCTCGACAAAGAGAAAAGAAGCGGACGGTATAGAGAAGGCGTAACACCTACCGTCGCACCATTATTTTCTTCCGCAACGGCTATTTACCCGGTCGGCAGCTATACGAGCGATTCGTCGCTCTGATACCCTTCTTTTTCGCTTCCGTCGACCGGGAGGGAAGGACGTCCCTCAGCGAGCGTAAACAGAGTTCATCGGCTCGCGGCCACACTAAGTCGGGGACACCAACCGTGCACACACGGGGTCAGTGCCGTGTCCTCGGATAGTTGAAGACGATGTGGTGGAAAAGCGCCGTCTGCGACTCTTGTCGGTACGTTTTAGTGCAGGTCAACTGGGGTGCGCAAGAAGGTGCCATGGGCATACGTCTGGAGACTGCCAAAAGACACACGCCCGGAGTCACACTTCTCAAATTGATTGATATGTGGGGTTTAACGTCCCAAAACCACTATATGATTATGAGAGACGCCGTAGTGGAGGGCTCCGGAAATTTAGACCACCTGGGGTTCTTTAACGTGCACCCAAATCTGAGCACACGGGCCTACAACATTTCCGCCTCCATCGGAAATGCAGCCGCCGTAGCCGGGATTCGAACCCGCGCCCTGCGGGTCAGCAGCCGAGTACCTTAGCCACTAGACCACCGCGGCGGGGCCACACTTCTCAAAAGACTCGTGATTAATAGTTGAGGCAGAGAAACAACTTTATTAGACGTCAGGCTAACACCTGACCAGGAGGACCATGTTAAAAGTTACCCTAAAGACTAACGTGCAGGGAGGGCACTGTTGTATCGCGCAGTTTACTAGCTTGTGATTAATAGTTATGTGGTCTATAAGTGGCTGTCTGTTGAAATACTTCTTTCGATTATGTTTACAGGTGGGTGACTGGGCCCACGGAGCATTTTCCCGGGGGAAAACCCTCACGAGGAAATGACCGCGCATGACATCCATCACGCGACCTGTCAAACCTTCACACGCATGAATGAAGCTCGCTAGGTCGTCGTTGCCCCACCTCGGTGGTCTAGTGGCTAAGGTACTCGGCTGCTCACCCGCAGGTCGCGGGTTCGAATCCCAGCTGCGGCGGCTGCATTTCCGCGGAGGCGGAAATGTTGTAGGCCCGTGTGCTCAGATTTGGGTGCACGTTAAAGAACCCCGGGTGGTCGAAATTTCCGGAGCCCTCCACTACGGCGTCTCTCATAATCATATGGTGGTTTTGGGACGTTAAACCCCACAAATCAATCAATCAATCAATCAATCAATCGCTAGGTCGTCGCAACTTCGCAGACAGAATGCGACACGCCATTACCCTGTATACAAACCTCGCAGATGACAATGTTACATTCTATAGTTTTGAGACGTTAAACCCCACGTATAAATCGATCAATATTATTCTACCTCGTGAGATAGTTGTGAGGTACCACTCTGACGGCAGTAATAGCACATGAGCATCGCAAGGACATTTCTTTTTTTTCTTTTTGTTTTAAGCTTTGGGATGCTAAGACTAACCTTGGAAGAGTAGCAACCCCAGCGCAATTCATCCCACACAAGTTGTACATTACTATTGAATTTGTAGTTAACGTAGCTAGCTATTGGTATATATACGTATTATGTATACAGTATAATAATAATCTTATTATGTATCTTTTAAGTATTATGCGTTGCATAATGCAATATGTGTTTCAATAATACGTACTGTGTATAGTTGTTTGTTTTCTTGTTTTTGAACACTTTTATCTTACGAATTTGTGATCGTACAGCCCTTCTTACGCAATGCCTAATGTACGGTACTCCATATAAAAATATTAAATATAGTTGGAATGTCAACGGCAGTACTGGAGAAGTGAGGACTAAAGAGTAACTACCCGTAGTCGACTAACAGCCGTATAGGGCACAAGTATAGGCAGGACATTCTGGTGTTGAAATGCGGGGTCATTTTAGATGCGGAGCATCTTATACTCGCGCCTTGTAGTGCACCGTCCGCGCCGTCCGCGCCGTCCACAGCGCTTCTCGAACATTCGACATCTGACGCGCGCGCATGCGCCGTCGCGCCGTCGCCCACTCTTCCACCATCTGTGCATCCCTTCCTCCTCTACACACCGCGCGCGCTTCACTCCTCCACCATCTGTGCACCCTTCCTCCTCTACACACCGCGTTCGACATCTACAATTCTCCTGATTCTCCAGTGGACGCGCATGCGGCGTCGCGCTTCGAGAACATTCAACAGCTGACAGTGCATGCGCCGTCGCGCTGTATATATACTCAAGGTCGGCGCTCGCTCGCTCAGTTGCCGCTCGTCGGTTGGTTTGTACGGCGCGTCGACGTCCAAGGTCGCGGTGAAATGAATTCCAACGAATCCACAAACACAATGATCGACGTCCCTTCGACCAGCGCCGCCCTTTCGCATACGTGTGTACGTGTTCACTCATTTAACACCCCCTCCTACAACCACGTTAACCAATTTAGCCATCGACCCAAGTAAGTCGCAATTTAACACCCCATTTCACAACCACGTTAACCAATTTAGCCATCGACCCAAGTAAGTCGCACTTTAACACCCCGTTAACCAATTATATGCTCCGCATCCTCCTCAGTGTTCCCCCGAGGGAAGCTGCGGGCAATTTTTTTCGTTGCAGCCCGTTGACCAAATAGGTGTCATTTTTATTTAAACACGACTACATATGTCTGGATCAGCCTAATGCCAGTTTGGTGGCTTTTTTGTTGATTTCCTGTTGGATGCTAAGTGAAAACGTCAGAGGTCAAAGCTGCCCTTCTGGATGCATGTTGCCTGCGAGACAGTTTTTTACGGGCCATATGCAAGTACGCGCGAACGCGGGTAACAGTTACAAAGTTCACGCGAGCGAAAAGGGGTTTCCGCTCGAATATACGTGCACGCCCGCGCGGGAAGTGGAGCGTGAACGCTGTCGTGCCACGAAGGCTCGACTTGAGCGATTTGCTCGAAGGCGTCCGTCCGACTAGAGGCGCGACACCCGATCCGTGCCTCTTAGCTTGTGCGTGAGCGAGTACGCTTTTCTGACACGACCGTGACCTAATCGTGCACGTACACTTTCACAGTGGCAGGCGCGAAGGTGCGGTACGCCCAACTCGGACGTTAGGTTAGGCAGAAAGCATCTACACAGTCGTGTCGTGGTACGGTAAGCGTCCGAGTGCGAACGAACTCTCGGTTCACTTTTCTTTTTTTCACAGTCACTAAACTTCTATAAGGCCCAAACTCCATAAGCGTGAAAATGCACGCGACAGCGACGAGCGACGCGACGTAGATCGGCGTCGCGCGATCAGTCGCTAGCGCAGGCAAACCTCATTCACGCGACGGCTTCGGCGAGCGAATTCCACTGTTGCTGGCATGAGGCCGTCAACTCGCACCAAGAAAACCGCGTAGCGAGCGGTTTCCAATTTAAAAATAAGATATATTGTTGTGTAATGGAACGGAAAGTGTTTATTATTGCCTTGCAGCACTTTTTTATATGCACATGCGTAATAAACATTGCGTTATTTTTTGTTGCGCCCACGTTCGATTACATCAATGAGGCGCTCATTGTACGCGTTGCGCTCATCGCCGTTGGCCGTGAAAACAACCGGCAGTACGTCACTGATGTATATCCTTTTCCGGTTTTTTTCTATTGGCTGCTTGAGCCCAGCACTTCCGGGCGATGAGCGACGGTTTCCAAATCTGGAGAACCGAGCGATCGCGCGAAAATGAGTACGCGACACGTCGCGCGACCGCCCTGTTTCGTCGCTCATAGCGTTGCTCGTCGCTGTCGCGTGCATTTTCGCGCTTATGGAGTTTGGCCTTAAGAGTGGAGTACAAGAGACAGTGGGGAAAAAAATGGAGGTAGGTCATGGTAGCGTGGGAGTGCGTATTTTGTTGCAAGCTAGCCCTTGAAGCAGGTTGTGCTACTCGTCCCTGGGCTACATTCTCGACCGGTCCACTCGAAAAGATTACGTCAAGCGAGCGTTACTTCTTGGAGGCATTAGAGAGTTTTAGTTTAGCGCACGCAAAGGCCTATAGCGCACGCATCGCCCGAGAGGGAGCACGACTGCGCATGCGCTGTACGTAAGAGATGCGTGGATCTCGATCTCGGCTCTTACGTTGCGCACGCTTCAGTCGTTGGGTACCTTAGCAGAGGCTCTCGAGAGATATACCCCTGGTGAGAGCACAAAAACCAAGATGGCCGCGACCAACAGCAGCACAAGCAGCAGTGCTATCATAGCAGTGCGGCCATGGCTGCGAGTAAATCCCGCGTGCATTTTACGATTGCCCTCGATTTGGAGCTCCTTGCTTACGTGAGGAGCTTAAACTCGTTCGCGGACTCCAGCAATCGAAATTTATCGCTGTGAAAATACAGGAGCTGACAGGGATGTCCGCAGTCAGACAGAGCTGCACGTGAAAGTCTTGGCTTGTCTCATGTCTTGACTCGTGTCAACTGTGATTGGCTATTGTAGTTTATTGCTTAGTCACTAGGTAGCGACAAGTAGCACTCCAAGACGAAGGTGATGACATTCAAACGCAGTCCATGTCCCCATTGCCGCGTACGCTAAACTAATACTGTAGGAAGCAGCCTCAGCTATAACGTATTCGTAACGCGCTAGCCGTTCCGAACGTACCGCTTTGCGCGCGTTAAACTAAAACTCTCCATTGACACACGAACGCCTTGGAGAAGGCAGCGCATAATAACAAAGACAAAAGAGAAGAACCACGCAGGCAGACACATATGCAGCGTTATTGTACACCTCCTTCTTCAAGATCCAATACGGGCTTGACCTTTCATGTGTTCGTGTAGAGCTTATACTCATAGGAAACCGAGGACGTACGTATTTCCGTAAAAAAGCTATTTTCCATCTAACGAACTCGGCTACACAATCAACGCACCGTCCATATGCAGCTCGATATGTTGAATCACATGCATTCTACCGTATATATGCGTACCTTGTCAGCGCTGAATGTTTGCAACGAACAACTTTAGAGGAGGCCACTTTCGGAGACCAGTGAACCCATACTTTGTGAGACACTACTCATGCCGCTGAACGCCAGGTTGGGATGCCTCTATCCTCATTAAAAACGAAGAAAAAAAAACACATGCAGGTGCCTAGCGGCACTGGCATTGAAACCTTCGGCATCTGAAACAGACGCCCTGTCACCATACCTTTATTACTTGAGCACCAGTGGTCCATCTTTGTCTGCTCGGCCAAAAAATCATGATGTGCGGAACGCATGGAAAATGAGATAGAGAGAGAAAGACAACTTCAATAAATAGAGAAAAAGACCTGGGTCCTCCGACGGGCATTGTGCATCGCTGGAGTCCTCACTATAGGAAGCACTGAACGAAGGAGAATTTAAAAAATGAAAGGCAGGTCTTTCGTTAGTGGAAATGAGTATACTGCAGACTGATTGCCACAATCTTGGGTTGTTATAAGTGAGTGTGAATGAAAGACAGCACTCAAAACTGCCATGATGATGCAAACACGAGGGAACCATTCAGTCGTACACCTGGCACTTTGAGTCACCATTCCATGTGGAATGCCCTAACGTTTAAATTAATCTATTCACCCGTTTACCATTTCGTAATTAATAAACCATTCAGAGGCTGTGGAGATTTTTTTTCATTCATTTGTTTTTCAGACTGGTATATAAAACGTCGCACGATGCAACAAGGTCAAGGTTTTTTGAGGGTTCATAAGCTGGAGAGGCAAAGTTTGCGGCTCTCGCAATAGAGGCATCCGCGAAAACAACGTTTAACTCTGAACATGTATGACTGGCGACCCGATAAATAATGGCCACTGGCAGCGCGGTGCTACACGAAGCACACAAGAAACAAAAATTAGAGAGTAAATCCGAAACGGGAAACGATTATAACTATAGGAAAGCTGCCCTGGCGAAACAAACGATTCTTACAGTCCAATAAATGGTCTGATATTGATATTTAGCCTATCTAGATTGCGCCCGTTGACACAGCGCGCTGTTAACTGCAGCAGGCACCAAGACGCTCGGCTGACTCAACAGTCGAGTGTCTGTCCTTATAAGCAGCGCCCTTGACCCGTACTCGGACAATTAAAGCGCGTATACAACACTCATGCGCTGGCCGCGTGGCAGTCGATATACGAGCATTATTGTACACCAAGTGCTAATCTGGCCTTAACCTACAGCCGCCACAGTGATTATGCCAACCACTATAAAAAGTAAGAAAAAAAATGTCTGTACAGAAACAGTGATGATAGTCGGGCAGTTTCGTTCATCATAACCTAGAGTAGAGTGTGACTAATTGTTCGCATAAACTCTTTTTTGTACCGTACGTTGAATCTGAGTGCTTGAGTGGAGTCCTTGCGTGTTTTTTTTATATTTTCGGAATTTAAAAAAAGCTTCAATACATTTGCGGCAAACTTCACCTTAGGTGAAGTTTGCCGCAAATCTATCTATCTATCTAATTTTCTATCTTCACCTAAGGTGAAGATAGAAAAGTGCAATGTTTTGTTTTTTTCTTATTTTTAAGCCTAGGCGCACACGAGGGTATTTCAGTAGCCGGAAATCACTGGCTGATCAAAAACAAATAAATTAATAGGTAAAGTGGCATATGAAGTGCTCATGATTCTTTGTTCTCCTGCGTTAACAAAGTAGACACTGCCGAACCACGGACGATATTGAACGTTTCTTCATTTTAATGTCTGCTGCAATGTCCACGAGCTTTATCATTCAAGCGCGTTAGTACCATACAGAATTCGTTTTGTTATTTCAGCTTTCAAATCAATCCACAACATGACTCTTGTTCTCTACTTTATAGACATGTTCTTGTTGACTTTATTAATGCAGCCCCTGCTTCTGGCCATACGTAATACCGCGAGAGAACCCCTATAAGAAAAAATAAGCAATAATAAAGGTTATAACTAACCTTGCCAGTTCTGACAAGGACATTATACTATTGACAAATCACTTACTGCTTTAGCAACCATACCAACATTTGAAATGGAAAGCCCGGTCTATCGCAGCGACATATGGGTATCCGTCAAAAATCAGCACGTTCACGTGGGCCCGAAAAACAAAGGTAATTATACGAGTGCACCTTTTCAGTGTCAGAAATGTATAGGTCGGGAATGGAGGGCCAGCGAAAAAAAAAAAGTTGATAGACCAGAATGACCTCTAACCGCAAGCATGCACGGCATGCGGGAACACGCCGATGTCGAGAAAATGAAACCTGAATAAAGAGCAAATAAGTAAAAGAAAAGGAACGAAAGCGCCCTATGAATGATGCGTTGAACTGTCGTCACAATAAGTGGCTGGCACAAAAGGATTGGTCGTGGAGCGTTCCGGTGACGCTGCACAAGCGCCGGGCGTCGACGAGGTTTGCAGCGTGTTTGAATGCCGAGATATGAATGCTTCCAGAACGCCGTCGCAACGGCCGATTGCAACATGTCAAGTTTGTTGGCAAATAAGTGCCGCGTGCAATTTGGAAGTGACGTCCTAACTACGAACGCGGCCGACACTTCCTGTTTACCATACGTCGATATCAGAGACAGCGTAATATTCGATCAACGCACCGTCGAATGTCATCGAGAAAATAGAATGGGTTGACCACGCTTGGGATGTGTCGTCATAGACTATCGTCATAGACTATCGTCATATGAAAACACGACAGAGGAGGTGATAAATTCACGATGACGCATTAGCACGAAGATACACGCAAGTTTCGAGCCAATTAACTGGCATTATAATAAGGATCAATGATGAGCATGGTGCCTGCATGAACAGTTATCTGGGGCCCCGGGGCGACACTATTCAAAAGAATTGGCTAAAGGAGCCACTTCAGACAGCAACTTCAGTTTGCTGCAAAGCTGAAATATACTCGGGGATGTAAATACCACACAACATCTGGCGATGCTTGCGTAACACATTGACAAGGTCATATAGAGCCATTTATGTAGTAACAAGCCCATTCATTTATTCAAGATTACTCGAAAAAAAAGGAAATCGTTCTTTTTAACAATGATTGCCATTGAAAATGCTAAAATGAAAATTAGGATTTGTCTGGTAAATGTATCATTGTCCCCTTTTCTTCTTTCTATGCAACTATAATTAGTTCGTGTTACAAAGCTATAGCAGCATGGAAAGCATAAACAGCATGGAAAGCCACGCCTAGCAACAGGAACTCTGTCTTCAACCACACACTCTCTCGGTGCAGTCACGCTCCTGGCCTCCGCTTCAGCTTCAACAGCGCGGGAGTGAAACCAATAGAGAGGCAGCACAAACGAGATAATCGTTAGGGGTCACCACAGCGTTGTCTCGCTTCAACGCACAACACAGACAATAAACGACTGCCACAACTTGGGCTCGCAAGGCAACGCGGCGTTAATGACTCTTTGTCTCCTGCACAACCCACCCGGCGCACAAGTTATAACTGAATAGCTTGGACCTGCACGCGATTTGCGTGCCGCGGCTGTTGTGACTATCTCCGGCCTCAAGAAACAATACGAACCACTTATACCTGTACGAACCAATAGCGCGAACGAAAAACACGAACTGGCATGCGCTTATTTAGCTATACTTTCACAATATAAGCAAGCTGTTCGTTACGTTGGAACGTTATTAGGCAAAAGATAAAATGGATCAGCCGTTCGATGCCTCTAATATCGTTCACGTTCTCTATTTCGAAGCACGAGGTGGAGGACGCCCTTGAGACGAACGGCGTTGGCCTCCAGCAGCTACACGGTCATGAGGTCCTACAGAGCAGGCGCCGGCGTATTTTATCGAGTACAAGGACGGACGATCGATGATTGATCGCTAGCGATTTGACATCCCAAAGCAATGCAGGGAGCGTGACATCCGACAGATGCCGCACGTCGGAGGTTATCGGGTTCATTTTGAGCAGCTGCGTGGGGCCCTTTATAGCGTGCATACGATGTCCGGTATGAACGAGTGTTCCTGGATTTCACTCACATTGAAATGCAGCCGACATGGAAGAGAGTCAGGACCGGTGAGGGCTTGTAATGCTATGACCGATTTCCAGCGATTGAAATATTCAAGTCCGTTCGATTACACTGCTGTGTGAAGATGCGACGTTTGAAGGCCCTGCAACACATTTTCAGCATGGTCAGAAAACGCTATCCAAGCATTATAAATCAGCGCGTGGCCTTGAATTTACAAATAATTCTTAACTTATGCTGGAAATCAATCTATATTCACTTGATGTCATAAGCCCAAATGAACGTGCCACAAACTCCGAGAACATTGGCTGATTTGAGCATAGTGAGTTGCGTAGTTAGCGCAGCCGTCACGAGACGCCGCCACGTGATCGAACTCGCTAAAGTTAGTGCATATGCTACCTTAAGGTAGCATATACGGTATCCTTAGAGCTAGCAATCGCATTGAACATTGGGCGTGCTTTCGAAAAAAAAAAAGAGGAAGTGCTCAAGGTCATGAAGCATGCCAAAAAACGGTGCGGTCATCCGTTTTTCAGCATGTTCATTTTTCAGCATGCTTCATGACCTGGAGCACCCCGCCCCCACGTAGCTTTTAGCGCTATCGCTCGCACGATAATAAATAGAGAGAAAGCGCTGAAAACGTACCACAAATCTCTGTCAAGAGGCGTTTCTACTTGTAGGATTCTCAAAAAGAAAAAAAAAGGAACTGCGGCAGTCGACTCTTGAAGCAATAAACTCCCTTAATAAAGCCATTCAATGATTACTTGGAAAATTGTTGCTCGGCTGAAGATATTATTTTGTGTCGGTTAGAAGACGCTGCTACATTTAGAAGACCAAGACTGCTGCGAACAAATCCAATGCATCCTATTGCATCTTGGAGTCGCACCAAATTCATTCTGAGGAGGCATGCCTGGAATCAGCTGTTTGTTATCCTCATCATTTGAATACTGAGTTATGACATACTGAGCAGTATTCAGTATGTCACTAATACTCAATGATAATAACTTTGATTTTCATGGTAACATGCTTGATCAGCAAGCAATAACACAGGCAACACCGCAGTGCGTTGTCAGTCAGTCAAGAACTTTATTAAAAGGTCTTGAGGAGTTTAAGCCATCAGAATGTCCTCGAGGGACATCCTAGCAGCTGCTACTGTATATGCGACGCCCGAGTTGGGGCGGAAACGTGGTGCACGGCCGGGCTAGAGGAGCGGCACGCACGCACACACAGAGAGCGCTCGTGCCACTCTTCTACAGAGTGCACTCGTGCCGCTCCTCTAGAGTGCACTCGTGCCACTCCTATAGCCCAGCCATGCGTGGTGGCGTTCTTATAAATTATTTTCCCGCGTCTTCAAAGTGGACAGCGCTTAAATCATGGTTGCCTATTCGCGCTTTGTTACCGTAATCCTGAACTTTGAATGTGGTGCGTTCCTAAGGTGTATTCATAACACAAGCGCGGCGCGTAATTGAGAGTTTGAGACGCAAAACGCGTACAAGGCCATTCACATCTGAGGTTAACGCCTTATTAGTATTCAAAAACCTCATAGAAGGTGATACTTCGCGCTAATTCAGAAAACTATAGTTTTTTGTCGAGGCCACAATTATACGTCATCTAACGGACATTTCCCTCGCGAAGTAGAACAAACGTTCCAGTTTCACGTTGCATGAGGTTTTCAACCTAAATGTGTATGACCCTGTACATGACCCGCGCACTTTTCCTCGCGTACATCTCACCGAACGGAAGGAAGCCTTCCTCGTGTTCACGTGGATCGCAAGTCGACACGTGCGTAGACGCAAAATCCGTATAGGTTGGTTTGAGGACTGGCGAAGCATAAAACGACTGAAATTCTTGTCCACATGGAGCTAGGGGCGTGTACGTAACACAGAGAGTACACGAAAAGATAAGATCTAAAATCCGCAGCCAAGTTCAAGAATGAGGCTCCCGATATATATGCTTCGAGGTCACCTGTGTTTGCGCCCGCGATTTTTTTGTCGTATACGTTTACGACCTTGTTGAACGCGCCTACACGATCTGGTATATCGCGAGTGCATAAAACGCACAACAAGAGAATCGTTTACGGCAAACGTGAGCGTTGCTTGTGTCGGCGCTGAAGTATGTTTGTGCCTCTCGTGTTGTTGATATTGCAAGTGGTCACAAACACATGTGCATGTCGTGAAAAAAAATACACAAGACAAGAGCTGGCCTAAGACCATTTTTTTTCACGTGAAAACAAATAATCGCGCACATTTCGTGAGTCACTGCTTATTTTATGCACGTCTATCTTGGTCTCTGTTTCTGTGTCTTGCTGCAACATCAAAGAGATTATTATGTGCCAGATTGAAATTTTAATTGTTTGTCTGTACACTGCGGGACTAAAGTCTGTTTGCAGCCATCTACAATTACCACGTATTAACACAATGACGCTAACAAGCTCTTTCAGCAAACATTTTGGCGTCGGTGTAGGTGTCGGAGTTAGCATCATTGGATGTGAGCGAAAAATCGACGTTGTTCGTGAGCGAAAAAATTGAAATATTGTAGCGATGCTGAGGCAGACAGGCTAAAAAACAAGCAACTTTATTAGGGCGAACTTGTGCCACAAGTCTAATGACTATGGTCGTCGAGTCCGAGTAGCCGAGAGGCACAGATTCAACTAACTTCCTCTTCATCGTTGTTGGAGCGCACGAACGCGTGACGCATGCCAGCCGGGTCTTGCTGGTGCTCTTGCCATGATGATTGCGGCGGCTACTTGAATGTGGCCAACCTGTCGCGGCATTATCCCCCTCCTCAGACGCATCGTCCCGATGCTTGAGAGAGTGAAATGATACATGCGCCCTCTCACTCGTTTTCCGACGATCTGTCATGATAGGGCTTCATGCGGACTACGTGTACCACTTCCGTGGTATTGCGGCGTCTTGAGCTCACGTGTCCCGCGGATCTGACTTCATAAGTGACGTCGCTGATACGGTTGAGTACTTCATAAGGGCCGAAGTATCGACAAAGAAGCTTTTCAGAAAGTCCGCGGCGGCGCACTGGGATCCATATCCACACTTTGTCACCGGGATGATAAAGTGCGTCACTGCGTCGCTTGTTGTACCGACTAGAGTCGACGCGCTGTTGGCGGCGTATTCGGTATCTTGCCATTTGTCGTGCTTCTTTGGCTCTTTGCAAGAAGTCATCTAAGTCAGGTGGATAGCTGTTTTCGTACTGTAGTGGTAACATGGCATCCAGTGGGGTGGTCACTCTTCGGCCGAATACTAGTTCGAAAGGGGCAACGTGGGTTGTTTCTTGAACGGCCTGTATTATATGTGAATGTTACGTAGGGTAATATTTCATCCCACTGTTTATGTTCAACATCGACATACATAGATAGCATGCCTGTCAAGAGTTCTGTTGAGGCGTTCGGTTAAGCCATTTGACTGAGGGTAATACGCCGTTGTTCTTCTGTGATCGGTATTTGTCATGCGCATCAGACCTTGCATAAGGTCTGCAGTAAATGCTGTGCCCCGATACGTAATAACGACGATGGGCGCACCATGTCTGAGCTCTATGTTGTTCACAAAGAACTTGGCGAATTCGGCAGCTGTCGCACTGTACAGAGAGTCAGTCTCAGCATAACGGGTCAGGTAGTCTGTGGCTACGACAATCCATTTCTTGCCTCCACATGATGTCGGGAAAGGTCCTAGGAAGTCCATGCCGACTTGTTGGAATGGGGCATCCGGAGGGTCTATTGGATGGAGAAGGCCGGCTGGTTTTACGGCTGGAGTTTTGCGCCGTTGACATTGACGACAAGTTTTCACGTAGCGCTGCACTGATGCGAGCAACTTAGGCCAATAGTACATTCAGGTGAATCCTGGCGAATGTTCGGCTCACAACCCATGTGGCCGGATGTTGGCTCGTCATGGCATGCATGCAGAATTGCCTGCCGCATGGCTGTGGGCACTATTAGTAAAAACGTTTCGCAATTAGGTTCAAAGTTCCTCCTGTAAAGGACACTTTCTCGAAGGAAGACGTGGAGAGCCCTCTGGAGAATATGCGAGGAACTTGAACGTCGAGGACCCTGCAGGTGTTGTATAAGCGCCAGCAATCCGGGTCATCTCGTTGTTGTTGAGCGATTTCGGATGCGTCGACAACGCCTAGAACGGGAAAGTCTTTTTCTTCAGGTACACTTGGATCGACGGGAGAGCGTGACAGGCAGTCGGAATCACTGTGTTTCCTTCCAGATTTGTATACGACCGTAATGTCATACTCCTGTAGCCTATAAGGCTCCATCTGGCTAGTCGACCTGACGGATCCTTGAGATTTGCTAGCCAGCATAGAGCATGGTGTTCACTGACAGCTCTGAACGGTCTACCATAAAGGTTGGGTTAAAACTTATTTATTGCCCAGATGACTGCGAGGCACTCTTTTTCAGTAGCAGAGTAGTTTGCCTCAGCTTTTGAGAGTTTGCGGCTGGCATAGGCTAACACTTTCTCGTGGCCATTTTGCCACTGGACCAGGATGGCGCCGAGGCCGACATTGCTGGCATCGGTATGGACTTCAGTGTCGGCTGTCTCATCAAAATGGGCAAGTATTGGTGAACCCTGTAGCCGTTTTCTTAATTCATCAAAAGCTTTCTGTTGTTCGCTTTCCCATGTGAAGGGCACGTCGCCTTTCGTTAGTTTTGTAAGAGGTTCCGCAATCTTTGAGAAGTTTTCCACAAATCGCCTATAGTAGGCACATAAACCCAAAATCGACGCACTGACTTTTTGTCTTTGGATGTAGGGAACCTCTGAACAGCGGCTGTCTTTTCTGGATCAGGACGAACACCATCAGAACTAATGACATGTCCAAGGAATCTCAGCTCTTCGAAGCAGGAGTGGCATTTTTCGGGTTTGATTGTCAAGTTTGCTGACCGGATGGCTTGTAATACAGTGCGCAGTCGTTCTAGATGTTTGTAGAACGTTGAAGAGAATACCACCATGTCATCCAAATACACTAGGCATGACTGCCATTTCAATCCCGCGAAGACAGTGTCCATCATTCGCTGGAACGTCGCTGGCACGGAACAGAGGCCGAATGGAAGCGCTTTGAATTCGTAGAGGCCATCTGGTGTTACGAATGCCGTTTTTTCACGGTCCCGCTCGTCTACCTCTATTTGCCAATATCCGCTTTTCAGATCCAAGAGGAGAAAACTTTGCAGATCGCAACCGATCTAGTGTATCGTCAATACGTGGCAAGGGGTAGACATCTCGTTTAGTTAAACTGTTGAGTTTTCGGTAGTCGACACAGAATCTAAGCGTGTTGTCTTTCTTCTTAACGAGCACTACGGGGGACGCCCATGGACTATTCGAAGGCTGGATGACATCATCCGAAAGCATTTCTTCCACTTGCTTCTTAATGATTTCCCGTTCTTTCTGTGACACCCGATATGGATGCTGGCATATAGGCCTCATGTCGTCTTGCGTTATAATTCTGTGTTTCGTAATTGACGTGCGCTGGACCGTCGAGACAATTGAAAAGCAATCAGAGATTATTTTACTAAGGCGTAAATCTGTTTCTTTTGACTGTCCGGAAGGCTCTGGTTGACGGTCACGGATGTGTCGATGTTGCAGGCCACTGGTCGAGTGGTTGACGTGGTTAAGCTGCATAGTTCTTTCACCATACAGAAGTCGTGTAAATAGGCAATAGCCGTGCCTTGAGCGATGTGTTTGAAGTTCATTGGAGAAATTCGTAAGTAGGACATCTGCACGGCCATTCGTCAAGTGAACAGACCCCTAGCTACACAGACACTTTTTTTTCGAAAACAGCCCTACATTTGTATCCGCTATGCCTTCAGGGTTGTAAAATGCGTCATTCTCTACGAGCACCATTATACTGCAGCGTGGCGGCACAGTTACGTCCTCATGAACAACGCGTAGAGCAGTTAGGCGTCGCTCCTCAGATCCCTCTACAGGTATAGCTCGTTCAGTCGAAAACGACACGCTGGACCTACGCAGGTTAATTACGGCGCCATTAGCTCGCAAAAAATCCATTCCTATAATGAGATCTCTTGACATTTGGTAGCACAATGAAATCGGCAACGTAAATAAAGCCCCGTATTTCAAGTCTTGCGGTGCATCTGCCAAGCGGCGTAATAATGTGACCACCTGCCATGCGTATCTGCGATCTACTCCACTGTGTCACAACTTTGTTTAGCTTCTTCACCATCTTGTGACTTATCACTGAATAATCAGCACCGGTGTCGACTAAGGCATTCAGCTCCCATCCTTCTATTCTCAACCGCAAATCTGAAGTAACGCTTTCGTGGTTGCACCCATTTACCGGAAATACGCCGTCGTCGCCTTCAAGCCATATTGGAGGATGTTCGTAATTGATGTTCTCAGCGGCCTCACCTCCACAGGTCGCTTGCTTCAGTTTTCCGGGAGTGGACTTGGAGAGCGATGACCAGCTGCCTTGAAGGTGCACGTGGGCTGGATGACCGGTAGCGCATAGGTGATGGTGACCGTGACCGACGTTTGGCGTAGAGGTGGAGAGTTCTGGCGCGTGGACAAGTAGTCCTCAATCTCGCTGGTCATTCACCATTTCGGGGGCATGGTGCATACGACGGGAAGCCTTTTAATCCAGCCTGTCGGTAAGGGCAGAATCTGTACAAATGACCCGCTTCGCCACAATGGAAACAGAGAGGCCTGCGCTCGTGATCACGCCAGACGTCACTTTTCCTGGGCCTAGGCTCCACATAGCGATGCGTACTACGTGCTCCTGGGGGCGGATAGGTAGCCGTTGGTTTCCCGTGGACGAGGTGAGCTGCGCGCAGTAGATGGGAGAGGAGTCACCGCCATCGCAACTGCTGCATTGTTGTGTACTGTGGTTTGTCGGAGAACTTCAGAGTACGTTCGGATAGGTCGAACCAGCGGCAGCTCACGCTCTGGTTCTCGTATTACCTGCCTCAGTTCGTCACGAACAACGTCTGTAACAGATAGTGCAGTTGGAGTCTGGGGCATTTGCAGTCTGCTCAGTTTCTTCTCTATAACTGATCTAATGAGCTCTCGCAGGGCTTCAACGTCGTTTCGCATGCCTCCAGAGAAATATCTGTGCAGATGCACAGTTAAGATTCCGGTTGTACTGCCGAGCGCGCTGTTCTAGTGTTTTTTTCGATGGCCGTCGCTTCCGAATAAAACTCAGCAACAGTGCTTGGAGGGTTGCGGACGAGAACGGCGAACAGCTCTTGCTTCACTCCGCGCATTAGATGGCACACCTTCTTATCTTCAGCCATGTTGTAATCCGCACGCTTGAACAGACGGACCATGTCCTCAATGTACATGGCAGCACTCTCGTTTTGTGAGCTGGTTGCTAGATTGAAGAGACGCTTCCGCTTTTTTTTTTCTTTCGGTCTATGTTCGCGAACGTAGCCACCGCTTGTCGTCAAATACCTCCCAGGTAGACAACGAGGTTTCATGGTTCTCAAACCATGTCTTTGCGAAGTCTTCCAGGGCGAAGTATACGCGACGGAGCTTCTCTCTTTTGTCCCATCCCTTCAAGCTCGCCACTCTCTCGAACAGGTCCAGCCAATCTTCACATCCTCGTACGAGTCGTTGTGGGAATACTGGCGGCTGGTGCGGTTGGTTAATGAACACTTGTGCCGGTGTTACCTGGGTAGTCATAGTGGTGGAATCCATAGTTAGAATTCCCCTTGGTGTGAAGTGAAGAGGACCGAACTCAGATGAGTCACCTCGAAGACGGCGACTTGCCCTCTGGTGTACAGGAGTCACTTCCACGGGCTTGATACGCTGGTCGTCGGGGCTACGCTGTCTGGAGCTAGCGGGGCTTCGATTCATACCCAGCAACTCCACCAGAAATGTAGCGATGCTGAGGCAGACAGGCTAAAAAACAAGCAACTTTATTAGGGCGAACTTGTGCCCACAAGTCTAATGACTATGGTCGTCGAGTCCGAGTAGCCGAGAGGCACAGATTCAACTAACTTCCTCTTCATCGTTGTTGGGCGCACGAACGCGTGACGCATGCCAGCCGGGTCTTGCTGGTGCTCTTGCCATGATGATTGCGGCGGCTACTTGAACGTGGCCAACCTGTCGCGGCAATATTGAATAAAAACCTTATGTGTGACTGGGAATCGATATCAGGTTAACTGCGTTGCAATCATGTGTTCTATCACAGAGCCTTTCCAATGCTCGGAACTGTTTCGAAAAAAACCTATATTAAGGGAGGAAGGGAAGAAATGAAAGGCAGGGAGGTCAACCAGACGCACGTCCGGTTTGCTACCCTGCACTGGGGGAAGGGGTGAGGGGATTAACGGAGAAGAGAGAAAAGGGAAGGGCAACGTGTGTGTAGATGTGACCTTGTCCATTGCACGCTTATAAGCGGTCGCGTAGTCCGGTCGTCTTTAGAAAACTTAGCAATGCCCACGTCACTTTGCTGGCCAGCGACGCGTAGAGCCATGAGCCAAGTATCTTCTCTTCGGAAAAAGGTCTACTGTCTAGTGTCTAACGTTTCGCGTAGCAAGTTCGTTCGCTGGCAAAACGTTCACATGAAACACAGTAGATGTTCTATTGTCTCGTCAGTGTCGCACGATTCACATCGGGAGCTCTCCGCCATTCCTATGCGAAAGGAGTACCCTTTGTAAAAGCTACTCCTAAGCATAGGCGGCACAGTAAAGTTGCATCCTGGCGGGAGAGGTCCGATAGAACTTGAAGCTTTCTCGATGGGTCCAATTTGTGTAGGCGGCGGTTCCTGACACTGGGGTAACTCAGCCAAGTTTCCGACATAGTGTTAGCGACGAGTGAAGGCCCCTTGCAGCGTCGGTTCTCGACAATGGAATTGGGGTTGTCTGGGCGTCCACGTGGGCGGATCGGGCAGCATTATCACA